>JAVGWX010000001.1:99973035-99988035 GCA_036924085.1 Ariolimax columbianus
AACGGTGTAAGGAGCGTGAGGTTTATGAGAAGGAACGTCCCCCAGAACTCCCCAATATGGCTCAGGACGATACAATTGAATGGTGGGGACCTGTGTGTGACAGTCTGTGAGAGGATGTGCACGTCACTTTAAATTTCAATCTTGCAGCGAGGTGAAAGGTTAGTTATATGATTAGCGCTCCACGCCTGCTCTTTTAACGAGAAAATTCGATGTTTACCGTCCACGCATCGACGATTCATATAAGTGATGAAAGCCGTCATCCGTGCATTAGGGGAAGAATTATGGGACCTTTCGGTGAACGGTGGGGTTTTCGCTCCTACCCGATAATTGTGGCAAAGTCAGGATTGTTCAGATATTGTCCGCTTTAGTGCAGATGTTTAGATTTGACGTGACGTGTAAACCCAGGGACCAGAATGACTCAAACAATGGTCCAGCTGTGTTGGAGGGTAATTCTTCTTGTTAAAATATGTTTTATTTCAGCCCGAGGCTTTGACTCTGGGCGGGCCTTATTTGTATTCGTGTAATTTCGGCTATTTGCATCGTGGCGGGTTCAGATCTGGGATTGGGGTCTCTCTTACCTGGTCGCCTACGATCTTGAGAACTTCAGGTCTGTGTCAGTAGCATGCTGAGGAAGGTCTAAACTGACCATGGAGATGTCAATAATATCCGACTGACCGATGCATTCTTTATTTAGTTGACGTGTGAAATAGTTGACGCCCGAAAGAGTGCCAAGAATAAGAAAATGCAGATGCAGAAGAAGAAGAAGAAGAAGAAAAAGACGACAAAGAAGAAGAAGAATGAGAACACAAAGAAGAAAGAGAAAGTGAAAAAGAAAAAGAAGTAGAAGAAAAGAATCATAAGACAAAGAATGCAAAAAAGAAGAAGAAGAAGAAGAAGAAGAAGAAGAAGAAGACGAAATAGAGGAAGATAACGAATCTTGTGCATTTCGAGTCTCATTTTTCTCGACTTAACTCATTTAAATTACAACCGCGTAGCGCAGTAGCTAACGAGCTGGCTTCGTATTTGAATGGTTCTGGATTCATTCCCCGGTTGAGCCGAAAATGATTTTTTTTAGAACGCAACAGGATCCTGGTCGACCCAGCCTGAAATGGGTACCGGTTCAGTCCATGTAGTTAAAGCGTCGAGGGAGAGGAGATGGCTACAACTCTCATATAGCCGAGCCTTTGAAATGTGAGATCTTTAACACTTCACACCCCCTACGACAGTAATGACTTTACTTTTATATCTAGTCCAGATCTTCATGTCTGTTTCAATATCTAGATCCACATTTTGTATTTGTGTTACAGCTTGTCCCGATTTTCTTCTTTTTAAAATCCGTATTACATTACTCCTTCAAATCTACATTTTGTATTTATATATTACAACTACGAAGTCGTTCATATCTACATTTCTATTTATATATTACAACTACGAAGTCGTTCATATCTACATTTCTATTTATATATTACAACTACGAAGTCGTTCATATCTACATTTCTATTTATATATTACAACTACGAAGTCGTTCATATCTACATTTCTATTTATATATTACAACTACGAAGTCGTTCATATCTACATTTCCATTTATATATTACAACTACGAAGTCGTCCATATCGTCAGTTTGTATTTATATATTACAACTACGAAGTCGTCCAATTTACATGTGTATATGTATATTACAATAATTCAACTGTAATAATCTTCATTGCAAGTTTCACGGATTCTCCAAAGGTACTTTCTTGTTTCGAGATTAAATAGGCTACAACCCTATACCCAATGGGAAAGTCCAGGAACAGCATGGACATTGCACAATTCTTCAATTATATCTTCACATTAGAAAAAGTAACTGATGAGCACGTGTTACAGAACTGTCCACTGTGTTGTCAGTTAAGGAAGATACGTACTTACACTTGCACAACAGTTTAACGCGAAGACTCTCCCACCTCGACCCAGATCAACTGATGCTATACTTCTTGTCCAGCGAGATTAGTGAAGCAGACTGGATTTCAGGTCATCGTAGGTCACTCACAGCTTTTCGAGCATGCTCCCTCTCCCGGGCCAGACTGTCTCAGTTTTGTCTGCATACGTGGGGCTGTCCTGAGGGACATGGTTTAGTGTTTGCTTGGCTGCTTCACAATCGCACGTGCCGTTGTCTCGGAGATCTATTATGTAGAGGAACACTAGATTCAAATTTGTATGGAGAAAAAAGAGGGCCTCAAACCAACTCGGTTCATCACGAGAACTCGCCCGACTGTTATTGTCAATGATTCGGTTACAGAAGAAGTCCAAAACGTGAAAAGATCACATACCAGATTCGTTGTTGTTGTTGTTTTATGCCCACATTGAGTGAGTTTACTCTTTTGTGCGCCCCGACCAAGACGTTAAGTGGCGGGTTGTATTAGCTTTCTTCACATTCCTCACATCGTGCAAAATTCAAGTTAAAAAATCTACCCAACTTATACTAGTGATTCTCAGCACACAGAGAATATTTCGCAAAAAAGAGTCTGTGTAACCATAACAACCAGTCTTGGTTATGTGGTTAGTGGAGCGGCTTAGATGGCGCCTGACAGGCTGCTGATCTAGCTTGCTCTAATTTAGGCTTCCACACCTCAATCGGTCACAAAAATAAGACATCGTATATTCCAGGGGCTAACAGATGCTGGGATTGACCTGGCAAGTCACCAGTGGATTTTCACCTGCCAAAAAAAATATGAAACAAAGGACATGTGGACTGCAGATAGATGGATAGATAGACATCCCGAGCGTGCTGATGAAAATGTACCGCGTTCTACAATGCGGCTGTGCTGTGCTTGACTTCATCTGCGTGACGCTTTTCTACGGAAATCACGTCGATTCACATCTCCTCAGCCAGACTGCTTTAAAAACAGCCTGTTTCCAGGGACGGCTACATGGAAGAGAGTTTGTGGTCTTGGTCATTATAGTCTACCTGACCCTGACACGAGGTCCTTTTCAATATGGTGTGCCTGACAGGACTAGCGTCTCAGTTCTCCTAGTCAGTATCTTGTGCCTGACGGGACTAACGTCGCAGTTCCCATGGTCAGTATGTTGTGTCTGACCGGACTAGCGCCTCAGTTCCACTGGTCAGTATGTTGTGCCTGGCTGGACTAGCGTCTCAGTTCCCCTGGTCAATATCTTGTGCCTGACCGCCTGAGTTCCCCCTGGTCAGAATGTTGTCCCTGAATGGACTAGCGTCTCAGTTCCCCTGGTCAGTATGTTGTGCCTGGCCGGACTAGCGTCTCAGTTACTTATGGTCAGTATGTTGTGCCTGAATGGACTAGCGTCTCAGTTTCCCTGGTCAGTATGTTGTGCCTGAAAAGACTAGCGTCTCAGTTCCCCTGGTCAGTATGTTGTGCCTGAATGGACTAGCGTCTCAGTTTCTCTGGTCAGTATGTTGTGCCTGGCAGGACTAGCGTCTCAGTTCCCCTGGTCAGTATGTTGTGCCTGGCCGGACTAGCATCTCAGTTCCCCTGGTCAGTATGTTGTGCCTGGCCGGACTAGCGTCTTAGTTCTCCTGGTCAGTATGTTGTGCCTGGCCGCACTAGCGTCTCAGTTTCCCTGGTCAGTATGTTGTGCCTGGCCGGACTAGCGTCTCAGTTCCCATGGTCAGTATGTTGTGCTTTGCCGGACTAGCGTCTCAGTTCCCCTGGTCAGTATGTTGTGCCTAAATGGACTATCGTCTCAGTTCCCCTGGTCAGTATGTTGTGCCTGGCCGGACTAGCGTCTCAGTTCACCTGGTCAGTATGTTGTGTCTGGCCGCCTCAGTTCTCCCTGGTCAGAATTTTGTCACTGAATGGACTAGCGTCTCAATTCCCCTGGTCAGTATGTTGTGCCTGAATGGACTAGCGTCTCAGTTACTTCTGGTCAGTAGGTTGTGCCTGAATGGACTAGCGTCTCAGTTTCCCTGGTCAGTATGTTGTGCCTGGCCGGACTATCGTCTCATTTCCCCTGGTCAGTATGTTGTGCCTGAATGGACTAGCGTCTCAGTTCCCCCTGGTCAGTATGTTGTGCCTGGCCGGACTAGCGTCTCAGTTCCCCTGGTCAGTATGTTGTGCCTGACCGGACTAGCGTCTCAGTTCCACTGGTCAGTATGTTGTGCCTGGCCGAACTACCGTCTCAGTTCTCCCTGGTCAGTATGTTGTGCCTGGCCAGACTAGCGTCTCAGTTCCCCTGGTCAGTATGTTGTGCCTGAATGGACTACCGTCTCAGTTCCTTCTGGTCAGTATGTTGTGCCTGAATGGACTAGCGTCTCAGTTCCCCTTAACAGTATGTTGTGCCTGAATGGACTAGCGTCTCAGTTCCCCTGGTCAGTATGTTGTGCCTGGCCGGACTAGCGTCTCATTTCGCCCTGATCAGTATGTTGTGCCTGAATAGACTAGCGTCTCAGTTTCACTGGTCAGTATGTTGTGCCTGGCCGGACCAGCGTCTTAGTTCCCCTGGTCAGTATGTTGTGCCTGGCCGCACTAGCGTCTCAGTTCCCCTGGTCAGTATGTTGTGCCTGGCCGGACTAGCGTCTCAGTTCCCCTGGTCAGTATGTTGTGCCTGGTCTGACTAGCGTCTCAGTTCCCCTGGTCAGTATGTTGTGCCTGGTCGGACTAGCGTCTCAGTTCACCTGGTCAGTATGTTGTGTCTGGCCGGACTAGCGTCTCAGTTCCCCTGGTCAGTATGTTGTGCCTGGCCGGACTAGCGTCTCAGTTCCCATAGTCAATATGTTGTGCCTGGCCGGACTAACTTCTTAGTTCCCCTAGTCAGTATGTTGTGCCTGGCCGGACTAGCGTCTCAGTTCCCATAGTCAATATGTTGTTCTCAGTCTGAAGATAACGACTTGCTCTTCTCTAGTTACGTTATAGTAGCTGTCTTCTTTTCGAAAGTCGGGGTATTGATTAGTCCATTTTACCACGAAGTTGGCTTTAATTATGGGCTTGGCCTCATTATATGTGATACTCGGGTCTGTTTGTTGAGATGCTCCTTCACTCTTTGCTAGTTTGTCTGCAACTTCATTGCCTTCAAAACTGCAGTGGGATGGGATCCACTGTATGACCAACCTTGGGTGTTCTGCCGAGAGCTGTGTCAGGGAGAACATATATTGCTCGAGATCTTCATCTTTGTGTTGTTTTAGCGCTGCTAAGAATGACACGGCATCAGTCAGGAATGCTAGGTTTTCTTAGTGAATATCTTTATCTTTGGTTACAAGCTCAGCTGCGGCCTTCATTGCCTCTGCTTCTGCACGGAATTTATTGGAATATGTTCCCGTTGTTAATATTCTAGTTCTTTTCTTCCCCATTCCTTAGTGTTGTAATAGACCCCTACACCCCCATTGGATGTGGCTTTGTTAGATGAGACATCTGTATATACGTGGATATAGGAGATATATGCGTATCAAAACAAGCAAACTTGAACTCATCTTTATCCTTATGTCTTTCTTCCCGCTAGTTGGAGCGCGGAGTCAGCATTGCGGCAGACATCGTTCCTGTAAGTCATGCATGTTTCATGCATGTTTCAAAACATGCATGTGCGCTTGTAAAGACGGTTTGATTGCACTTAGCTTTTCCCGATAAGATTGTCAGCCTCGTGATGATGATGATGTCTCGACTAATTCCTTCAAGTGAAGCATATGGCCACAACTACATATGTCCTCTTTACCGGTATTACAGGAAGCTTGTGTTCACGCATTTACATTGGCAGATTCAATGGCAATATGGGATATAATACCATGACCGGGGAACACGTTCTTCTAAGTTGTTTGCTCACGCGGGAAAATAGAGAACACTACTAGTCTCGCCAGACAGATAAAGAGATCCCTCGAAAAAAACAACTGTGCAGGGATAAAACGGCTTTACACACAAAAGTATCATTTGAAAGAAAAACCAGGACCTTAATCTGAGGATGAAAGAAGAGAAAGAAAGCAATATATTTGCACGATGCACTTACACTGTAACATTTACAGCTGGGTCGACTAGATCGTATCGACAGCGGGATTCGCACCCTCTACGGTTTGCCACGATTCAGTGGCAAGACATAGTAAAGACGACTTAGGGCAAAAGAGGATGAATATTTTTCTTAGGGTGTTCACCTAAAGCCTTTCCTGCGATCAGATATCCTAAACGGCAGTGGAGGCAGAAATAGAACCACTGATGACACAAGCTGCTACTCAATTAAATTAACTTAACGTATTTATACTGGTTTGGAATACTCTATAGAGTCTGTATACATCACTTTCTTGGAGAACGGTTTTTACCTACGTGCGAGTCCATCTTAATAGACTCACAAGAGGTAAGTACACCCTTAGCTAGTTAGTCGTCATCTATAGCTGTTCTTAACAAACCACCTGGGGAAAGGTACAAATAACATGAGTAGATTTATAATTTGAATTTTGTTCGGGGAGTGGCCGTTAGGCCTACTCTCTTCGATGTCCAACTGCTAAGGATTTTTTAACGGACTCGACACTGAACACGGCAGTCCCGAACTCACTTCCCAAAGATCAGGGCAATTTTTACCAGAAGATCCACGTCAAAATAATCCGGGATTCGAACCCGCGACCTCCGGCCACTGAGCCACCTCCCCCCGCCCTCGTTCCAATTGTACCATACGTACATAATTCGGCGTAGTTGAAACCCACACGAAACAAAGGTAGTAATACATCATCATGCAGCATGTCCTTCGTAGAACGTCGCTCCCATCACAGTCTGTCTGAAAATAACTCGTTCTTTTGCCAAAACTCCAGCCTCCGCCACAGTCATGCTCAGGCATTCCTCCATATCTTGGTGCCATCGTCTTCTTGGTCTACCCCTTCCTCTTTTGCCTGGCACCATACCTTCCATCACCGTTCTCTCAAGACCGTTGTGTCTCTTGATGTGACCAAAGTATTTGCATTTTCAAGCCAAAATGGAATTGATAAACTAGTTCTCCTCTATGCTCAACTCTTGCCGAATGTCTGCATTTGTTTTTTTCTCTGCCCAGTGTATTTTGAGGATCTTTCTGTAACATTTTGACTCGAAGGATTCGATTCTTTGTCTGGAAGTTTTGGTAATTGTCCATGATTCACAGCCATAAACTGCCACAGTAAAAAAAAAACAGGCTCTCAAGACTTTTACTTTTATTATTTTGTTGGTGCTCGGCCATAATTTATTTAGGCTATTCAGTCTCTGCATTGCCATAGCTAGTCTTCTTCTGATTTCTTTCGAGCAGTCGCCATTTTTGTCAATTCTGGAGCGAAGATATTCAAAATGTGTGTCCTGATCTATTTCCTCACCACCCACTGTAAATTTATGCTGACATTGTTTGGTCATTATCGTTGTTTTATTTATGTTTATGAACAGGTTTTGATTTTTACTTTGTCCATTAACGTAATACAACCAATAATACAAGTAATACAACCAAATTATATTTGATGCCAATCTAGTTAGATAACATACAGCTTCCCAAACTTTTCAATCTGACGGTGCTGAATTTATTTATCGTTGTGCCTTCACATATTACCTTCTCTGATTCGCTACGCTCTACCGATTTATTGGCTTACATAATTTTCTTACATAACCACAGAGCCGATACACCGGCTTGAATAGTTGTTATATACATATATATATATATATATATATATATATATATATATATATATATATGTGTGTATGTGTGTGTGTGTGTGTGTGTGTGTGTACATGTGTGTAAATATATACAACCGTTTCTCCGTACCTAAATCTTCTTAATTGTATAAATGTTACGCGTACTTCTTACAATACGTTTTAAATGGCATACAAATGTGCCACGACGCCTACGCATTTTAAAGAATCTTCATTTCCTCTTTTTGCTTATCCTGTTTTGCCTTTCAAAGGCAGGTTATGAAGAGATCTCTAGAATGAGCCCTACTGTGTGCCTCATGCACAGTGACATTCACCGCCCTAGATATTTACGTAAGCCACATTTTTCGTGGTCGACCTTTTGGTCTTGATTCCGGTGTATCTAAATGGCATTGCTTGGTGGGGGATGCTACGTGGTGGTATCTCGTTACGTGACCAAACCATTTCAGTTTCTGCTTTTTGATGTGTCTAATACTGGTGTTGTTGCAACTAGTATCCTAATGTTATCGTTTCTGATTTTGTCTCTCCATCATACACCAAATGTTAAGGGATGAATTAGTTAGATCTGTATAACATGTGTTTGAATGCATGTGTATCATATTCTACGATTCGTTTACGAGTTACTGGCAGCATTTTTAAGCGTCCTTTTGCTACGATGATTTACACACATTTCGTTTGATGTTATATTTACATTGGAAATGATACGTTATAAACGATAACACAAAATACGTTTTGTAACTGTATATAAAACTGTAAAGTTAATTATCGAAAGAGTTTCATTCCTTTTTACATGAGAAATTGACGAAACCCCAGTTTTGATGGAGAGACAATCGTGTTTTTTAAAGATCGTTCGAAGCCAGAAACCAAGCGAAAGAACGTCTAAATTGTTTGCCCAATTTTCAGACGCTCTTTGTGTCATAAATCGGCAGCTATCCGCCGACCACCACTCTGCGAAGCAAATCAACTGCCGTCGGAGTTAAAGTGTTAGATAATTCATCGTAACACACCTTATATTTGTATTTAGTTTAGACGGTCAGTTCCTTTCTCACTGCCTTTCCTTACATAAAAGTAACCAGGTACCAATTTATATCTGGGTTGACTGAAGCGTGTCGAACCTAGCACCTTTCCCCGTGTGATTCAAGCATGCTACAACTCTACAGCACACACGTGCTTCTTGACTACATAAGAAAAATGAAGAAAGTCTGTGTATTTAATGCTTGACTACGTCACCAGATCGACTACGCCTCTCTATTCTCAGCAACATTAATTATGGAGCCGGGATATTGAAATTAATATTAATAATTTCTGACGCACAAGGCTTGGATGTCTGCTGTAGAATAATTAAAAGATCAGGTAGAGACGTCAAGGGCTATGTAATGGATGCCAAAAGCATATAAGACGAAAATTACATTCCGAGGACAGCATAAGAACTTGACATGTGCGCCTTATGGGAAATTGGAATGATGCTTCAACATCCTCTATAACGGGCCAAATCATAGACCAAGCAGGGGCAAATGGTTATTAATAAAATCCCGACACAATTGCATTTTTCGTAATCAATTGATTCTGGCAGCTAAACACGTGAGCCAGTCGCGCCATGAATCCTACAGAACGATAATTTTGTCCAAGATACACAATACAGACCGTCGCCTCGTTGTATGGACTTTTCGGCACGGGAAGGGCGCTGGGGACTCGCCTTTAGACGCTTCAGGGACGAACAAGTAATCTGAGCCACACGTGATCTTTGGCCCTCGAGAAATGAACTTTGTAAACACATACTACGGGCCGGATGGAAATACGGCCCATTTCATATCGTCCACAGAGACTATGGCCGTCAGCCCAGCGCCCTATCCGCGTTAAAAGCCCCTTTTTAGCCACATTTGACCAAATAGTGCGCCGAGTGTCCGTTCATTCTAGCGGAGTTATTGAACACCCGAGAGTGTGAATAGAAGTACAATCCACCAGAGGTATGGAAAGAGGGGGATGAAAGAAAAGAGGTGCCATCTTTCAGAGTTGTATCACTGAGATTAATTCCTGATGCAAAATGCTGTCCTTAATTGCCTTTATTCGTGCGCATGAAATCAATTCCGCCGACGATTCGCCCATGTTGACGGCAGCACTCAACGAATGAGATACTCGCCCGTAGAGAGATCGCTCGCCGCCCAGTCTCCATAGCAAACTAGGAAGCCCCTCACGTTGTGCACACGCAAGCAATAAGTTCTCACAATCTCATCCAAAACGGTTCACGTCCGTCGCTCGCAAAAGAGAAATTAAGTCTAGAAGTAACGTCCTCCACCGCCAAAGCCCTCCCCCCCCCCTCCCTTTCATTCGATCTTGTCACTATATCCTAACTGTTGCGGGGGGAAGTCGTTATGAAACGATGGTAAACGCTAGAGGCGCATACACATGATATGACAAAGTGGTGGTAGGGTGAGGGGAAGGGGGGAGAAGGAGGGGAAACACAGTGACAGGTTGTGAGTTTCTACTAAATGCAAGCAGTTGAATCGAGCTCATTAGTTGTGTTATGTTTTACTGTTATATGATTTGAGATCTGTGTTTGAGAGGCTCCAAGCAAACGTTTGGAGCCGACATGGCATCTGTATCGCTACCAAGGTTAAGGTTCATCGTGCTGTAGTGTCTATAGCTCTGCTGCATGCCTGCGAAACATGGTTTATACCAGACACGCCAGACAGCTAATTAGTTTTCACTTAAGACGTCTGCGTAGGCAGGTTGTTCCGGATCGGGTGGCAGGACAAAGTGTCTATCTATGAAATTCTTAATAATACTAATATGTTGAGTATCCATATGCATCTGTAGAAAGCCAAGATAAGATGGACGAATCATGTTGTACGCATGTCCAATGCGCGCATTCCCAAGCTGCTGTTATATGGTGAGCTGAGAACAGACACAAGCTTATTGGAAGAACAGAAGAAACACTTCAGAGACTTCTTGAAAGTCTCTATGTAACGCTTCAACATTGATGTCATCTCCTAGGTGTTGGTTGCACATAACCCTTCCACATGGCGAGTTAGCATCACCAAAGGCGCTCAGATTACAGAGCGAAACTCCATCGCGCAGTTTCAGAGAAAATGTTCTGTCTGAAAGAGCAGAACGCAGAATGACTCCCCAGTCGACTCCTCAAATGAGTGCCCAGGCGTGCGGCAAAGTGTGCCCTGTCAGGATTGTTCTCTACAGCAGTATGTGAACACATCTCGTAGCACATGTCTGATGTTGTCGCCATCTTCGCTTGCAATGGGCTACTATCATTACTATTTTTAAAATTTAATATTACTGTTTCGGGACTCGTAGCTGTCTCATGTTCTGACTTCAGTATAAAGAAAAAACTGTCATGTATGGCCGATGCATTGCTGAATTATGTGTAAATATGTAATACAATAACAGGACGAGTACTGTCTGAACGTTTACTACCTCGTAGAGTCTAAAATTGCAACACAAAAGGCGCTCTCTGGGAACAAAAAACACAGAAGAGACTAAATGTGGAGAAGTTAAAGTGCAAAGCCAATGGAAACAGCTTCGCTAATGAGCTAGCAAGCAGAATGGATGATATTCAGCTTGGAAACTCCAGCATTGACCAAAACTGGGCGACCCTATGTGAGACTGTTTATTCTACGGCGCTAAAAGACCTTGGTTCCTTCACGTAAAAGCGCAACAGCAGGTTCGATGAAAATGGTTTTTTTTAAAATTAAAGATGCTTTACGACACAAAGCAACACGCACACATGGCTCCTCAAATTGATTCATCGTCTTTGTCAACGGCTCGAAGAATAGCCGAGACGAGACTCCGAGAGTTAAACAAGATTCATGGCTAAGCAAACGGGCAAACGAGACTGAGGAGTTTGCTGTGCGCCACGACCCCAAAAAGTTCTACAAGGCGCTGAAAACACTTTATGGTCTACAACCTTCTAGTAACACCGCAGTTCGCAACGCCGATGAATTGCAGATAACAGAGAAAGGTCAGATCCTCAACAGAGCAGAACATTTCTGAAAATCATGCTTAACAGTCCAGCATCCATAAATGAAGAGGCCATCCAAAGTATGGCACAGGTAGAAAGGAACATGAGCATGGATGAACTCATCACTGAAGATAAAGCAGACAAAAAAGCCATTAAAGCTATTTCTCCTGGAAGAGCCCCATTAGCTTATGCAATTTCATCAGAGGTATACAAGGTGTGTTCAAAATATATCCGTTCTTATTTGTTTTCCCCTCGGAAACAAATAAAGCAGGGAGGTTTATGGAACCGTCATGCACATGCGCAAACTTTTCCTCGCCTGCAGATTGCGTCAATCGCTGGCAGTAAGCCTTTCAGTGTTGCGTGTACTTCGGTTTTCATTCTCCATGAAATGATCGAAAGAGTTGAGCAGCGGTGTTGTATACAATTTTGCAGAAAGATAGATGTTACTCAGGTAGAACCATTTGGAAGATTCAACAGCATATTGGTGACGTCATGAGCACCACACAGATTAATGAGTGGTGTAATCATTTGAAAGATGGTGCACATCGGTGGAGAGCGAATCACGTTCTGGTAGGCCCTCAACAAGGTAGAAGGATTCAAATATTAACCAAGTACGGACCGTGGTTTTACAAGATCATCGTGTCACTATACAAGGCTTGAGGATGAGGTGGACTCAGTACATTTAATTTTTATCGAGGATTTTACTATACTGAGAGTGCCCACGAAATTCGTGCGAGGCAATGTCACGCTCATGATGGCTGTTGTGCAACACGTGTACTCACCACTTGGTCAAAACATTACCAAAGAGTACTGCTTGGAGTTTATCCGTCGCCTTCCTGATGCTGTTCGGCGCAAACGATCGGAACTGTGGACAACGGGAACTTGGCAGCTCAATCATGACAACGCACACGTCCATTCGTCGCATCTGATTCAGACTGTCTTGGCCAAACACAACATTCCGCTGGTTCGACAGGCTCCCATTCGTCGCATCTGATTCAGACTGTCTTGGCCAAACACAACATTCCACTGGTTCGACAGGCTCCCATTCGTCGCATCTGATTCAGACTCTCTTGGCCAAACACAACATTCCACTGGTTCGACAGGCTCCCATTCGTCGCATCTGATTCAGACTGTCTTAACCAAACACAACATTCCACTGGTTCGACAGGCTCCCATTCGTCGCATCTGATTCAGACTGTCTTGGCCAAACACAACATTCCACTGGTTCGACAGGCTCCCATTCGTCACATCTGATTCAGACTGTCTTGGCCAAACACAACATTCCACTGGTTCGACAGGCTCCCATTCGTCGCATCTGATTCAGACTGTCTTGACCAAACACAACATTCCACTGGTTCGCCAGACTAACTATTCTCCCGAAATGCCTCCTTGCAATTTTTCACTGTTTCCCCAAGCTGACGATTTCGTTTAAAGGGACCCGATTTGAGTCACAAAAAGACACTATGAGGATTGCAAAGTCCCAGCTGAGTTGTATTCTCAAAGAGGCCTTCGTGGAATGCTTCCAACAAAGGCTGTACCGCTGAGAAAAGAGTGTAGAATTCTAAGGAGAGTACTTTGAAGCGGGTAAGTGTGAGTAATTGTATTTTTCTTAACCAAAGGTCGGATACTTTTTTAAATACACCTTATCTATAGCAGCGAGAACATGCCTCACCAGGAATACTCACTGAACTCATCTGTTCATATGGACTGAAGGAGTAGTCCCATAAGAAATGAAGGATGCGTCGATAGCCCCTATCTTTAAGAGAAAAAAGTAATCGCCAGAAGTGTTACAGTCATTAAGGAATTTCGATGTCGTCTAAGCGCGTGTACTGCTCAATCGTCTGAACATCTTGAGCAAGACGATCGCCTCCCGGAAATCCAGTGTGGATTCAGGGCTGGTCAATGAACTGTAAACATAATATTTGCAGCGCGCCCTCTCTAGAAGAAATGCCGAGATCAAAACCGTGATCTGTATCTTATGTTCATTGATTTCATAATAGCATTTGATACGGTCAGCAGATGCGGACTACAGCAGATCATGTCAAATTTGTAATTTTTCTAGAAATAGCGCCACGAGAACATGAATGCACGTATAATTGATAACCTCAAGACCTCTCCACCATTCAAGGTCAGCAACGGAGTGCAACAGGGATATGTACTTGCTCCGACCACGTTCGGCTTGAAGATTTCAACTCTGCTGACGGATATCTTCAAAGATACCGAGTAGAGCATGCCAATACAGTTCCGCATGAATGGTGGTCTATT
The DNA here is from genome assembly GCA_036924085.1 of Ariolimax columbianus. NCBI lineage: Eukaryota > Metazoa > Mollusca > Gastropoda > Stylommatophora > Arionidae > Ariolimax > Ariolimax columbianus. Next base: position 99,986,873 of record JAVGWX010000001.1, read on the forward strand.
TAATCTCTCAGACTTAATGCTAAAACCAAAGTTGTGTTCGACGCGATTTACTAACTCTTGTTTGCAGGTGACTGTGCTCTGAATAGAAGCTGGGAACGGAATATACTGAAGCACATAAGCCGGTTCTCTGCTGCTTTTGACAACTTTGACTTGACCAGTAGCAGTAGCAGTCATGTACGAATCAACACCAATCACAGACTATAAACAGTCAGCGGTTACAGTGAGGTGACATAAACTACAAGCGGTTGTAAACGTGTCTACATCGGAACGGGCTACCGATATCAATAATTATTGCTAATGAGGTGACTAATAGAATAGCAAAGGCCAGCACAGCTATTGATCGAATGCGCTGAAAAATATGGGAATCAGCATAAAAATTTAGCTGAAGGTCTACTGTGCCGCCATTGTCCGAGGCCTGCTCTACGCGTGTGAGATCTGGACTGTCCACGTTTGCAGACGCCTGGATACTAAATGACTTCCCTATGATTTGTATGTAACTTATCCTGCATACTTACTGATAGGGTCATATCCCAGATAATGAAGTGTTATCCAGAGCCAACATGCCAGTTAATTATGCACTGTTGTAAGGCAATTGAGATGTACTGGCCACATTGCTCGAAATTCAAGCGAAAGGTTTCCATAGAGGCTCCTATATGGTGAACTGAGTGAATATAGAACGATTACATAGATGTCCAAAATAAACGCTCCAAGGAAGGTCTGAAGAAGGCCTTTAAGTGCTGTTTAATAGACATTGACACCTGAAAAACTTGGTTCAAAATAGTCTGCAAGGGGGCAGTCAAAAGCGGTTATGCAATCAGCGAGAGCCTCCCCGTTCAGGCAGCATATGAAAGATGCGCAATCAGAAAGCCTAGAGCAGAAGGAATACCAGTAGCAGGTGCTGATTATGTTTGTCAGTTGGGTCTTAGAACTTTTCCCTCTCAAATCGGCTTGATCAGTTACCAGCGGACTGACATATTCAAGGAGAGTATGCCATGGAGTGATGGTGTTGGACTTCATCGACGACGAAGATGAGCGAATGATTATTTATTATTATTAATATATATATATATATATATATATATATATATATATATATATATATATATATATACATATATATAATATATATATATTAATACATATCAATATATATATAAACCAGA
>JAVGWX010000001.1:99995535-100078035 GCA_036924085.1 Ariolimax columbianus
CTTTGACTGCCAAAGATAGCACAACTCGGCAGAATTAGTCATTCAACAACAAAAACAAGACGGACGGGCATCACGAACAATAAATATACAGATATTACTTCAGGATGCAAAACGCTGTTTCTGCAAACAAATGTTAACATACGATGGAGAAGACCAAATCGATATCAATTGTTGAATGATTAACTATAGATGAATGTCAGTACATTTTACTTCAGTGTAATATTTATCGTTGAAGCACACTGTTAGATGTTCATTGTAATGGATGTATCAGCAGAGTGTACAATCAGAGAGGCATATTGCTGCAGATACACTGAGATGATTGGGTCAATAGGATATTTACAAAAAAAGGTATTTGTATGTATCATCATCATCATCATCATAGGCGTCTCAGTCTCTGTAGACCATACGTGTGGCACCCTGTGAGTAGCTTCTCCATGTCACAAGCCTGGGCGCTAACTATGGAGACCCTGGGCTGCCCAAACTGCAGTATCCCGCTCTCGGCCTCACTGATGTAATCCAAAGGAATGCAGAGCACGACAATTTGGCAACAGCTCAGCTGCCGAAGCTGCAGAGTAACTTCGGAATTTTGAAATCATTTGCCTACCCACTCCCCAAGCAGTTCGCCAAGTTGTGACGATGTGAATGAAAGATACAAGTTTAAAAAATGTCATCACTGACAACTGAATAACTAGTTGATCGTTGCTGCTAATCCATTTTTACCATCTTGACAATGAAATGCCACACGATATACGGATGATAAGCGTCACACAAGGCAAACAGCGTTACAATAGACAGCCGTCAAATTCTCACAATTGCTCTGTTCATATCACATGTCATAGGAAAATAATGAACAAACACATTCATCCGACTTGTCTCTAGATGACGAAATATACACATTCTGGTAATAACACGCTTCCATCCGATCAAAGCGATATCTTGATGTACATACGTTGAGATGTGCGTGTCTGTACGGTATATACTCTTTCTTCTCATGTCCTACTGTTCTTGCCAAACGGCGTCGCAGAGAGGTGGGATGTGTAGATTTCTCGTTATCGCTAAGTGGGAGGCTTGTGCTGTCGTTAGGTATAACTTCCTGAGAGTGTCAGAGACACCCTCAATCCCTCGACGTCGTGGTCTTCCTCTTGATCGTGGACCGGAGACCTGCATATGATATGCTCTCGGTGCAGGCTGGTTATGAAGCCTTCTGACTAAATGACCGAACCACGTGATTTGTTGAGAGGCAATGCAGGCACTAACTGGGTTCACCCCAACTGTCTGCCTCAGCGTGGTGTTGCTGAATTGGTCACGGATTGTCACAGCCTATAATAAATGAGACATATTGATGTATATATATTGAGATGTGCTTATCTGTATGGTAAACAATCAGAAATACATATTTTTGTAACTACATTGAAATGAGCTTGTCAACATTTGTCTAATCAAAGAAATAAATTTATAGATATACAATGATATGGGTTTGTCAATATCGTATAGAAACAAAAAGCCATTTTGCTCGAGATACATTGAAATGGGCGTGATAATCAAAAGACATATTGCTGGACATACAATAAGAAGGTCTTGACAGGACGTGTGCTCAATTAGAGAGACATGTTCATAGAGAACCATTAACATGGTGTTTGCAAAAAGAGCATACTATCATTGACACATTACTGGAGAGTCACTGATGTGAATGTCGAAAAGGGAGGAATGAAGTTTACATACACAATTCGTATCACCATCATCAGGTCATTCAGTTCTAGGACTGGTCAACAAGCTCATGGATTATGTCCTTCCATTTATGCCTATCCTATCCACTGCATCCGTCTTCAGCTCAGCATACATCTTCACAGCCCTATATCTGCAAGCTTGAGACAAAAAGGCATTTATTTTAGTAACACCACATCTCAAAAGCCTCCAAGTATTTTTCCTCTCTTTTATTTATAGTCCATGTTTGAGAGCCATTCATTGCCACAGTCCAAACATATGTGTATAAGATTCTTTTCTTTAGAGACATATTAATGTTATTGGATGTAAGGATTATTAATTTCTCTCTAAACACTTTCTTTACCATTTCAATTCTAAATCGTATTTCTCTACAGCATCGGGCAACTTCTGTTATGGTTTGACCAAGATATGGGAATTGGAATACCTGCCCGGCTTCTTTCCCTTGTATGGTTACTCTTACACTGGTTAGTTCTTTGGCTATGATCATTGTCTTGGTTTTCTCTATGTTCACTTTCATGTCATAGATATTTGCAATGCTGCTAATTTCATTGAACATTTTTTATAGATCCTCCTCCAGCTCTGCTATAATGGCTTGGTCATCAGCGTATTTTGTAATTCAGCACAATTCTGGTCATCAGAAAATGTATCACTGAAGAGCAAATACCAGAACAATGCAGAGGCGGTTGTTACATAGTTTAATTTAGAATTAAGATGCACAATCCTAGAATACCATTCAGATAGTCGTTAATTGATGTACCGTCAAGTTTAGATGCACAAGCCGAGATAACCGTTGAGACGGTCGTCAATTAGTTTTCCATCAAGTCAAGATGCAAAAACCTAGACATCAACTGAGACGGTCGTCAATTAGTTTTCCATCAAGTCAAGATGCAAAAACCTAGACATCAACTGAGACGGTCGTCAATTAGTTTTCCATCAAGTCAAGATGCAAAAACCTAGACATCAACTGAGACAGTCGTCAATTAGTTTTCCATCAAGTCAAGTTACAAAAACCCAGACAACAACTGAGACAGTCGTCAATTAGTTTTCCATCAAGTCAAGTTACAAAAACCCAGACAACAACTGAGACAGTCGTCAATTAGTTTTCCATCAAGTCAAGTTACAAAAACCCAGACAACAACTGAGACAGTCGTCAATTAGTTTTCCATCAAGTCAAGTTACAAAAACCCAGACAACAACTGAGACAGTCGTCAATTAGTTTTCCATCAAGTCAAGACATAAAAACCCAGACAACAACTGAGACAGTCGTCAATTAGTTTTTTATCAAGTTAAGATAAATAAACCCAGACTATCACAGATACAGTCGTCAGTTGATGTATCATCAGGTTAAGATACAAAAACCCAGAAAACCATTAAGATAGCCCCCCCAGTTAGCGTTTCATCAAGTTAAGACAGGTAATCCTCTAAAGCTATTAAGATTGTTGTCAGTAAATGTGGCATCAAATTAAATACACAAACATTGAAAACCGCTAGGACAGTCGCCGTTTAGTTTGTCATCAAGTTAAGATACGAAAAGCAAACGTAACATGAAGACAGTCTCCGTTTAGTTGGTCATCAAGTTAAGATACGAAATGCAAATGTAACATGTAGACAGTTGCCGTTTAGTAGGTCATCAAGTTAAGATACGTAATGCAAACGTAACATGTAGACAGTCGCCGTTTAGAAGATCATCAAGTTAAGATACGAAAAGCAAACATAACATGTAGACAGTCTCCGTTTAGTAGGTCATCAAGTTAGGATACGAAAAGAAAAAGTAACATGTAGACAGTCTGCGTTTATTAGGTCTTCAAGTAAAGATACGAATAGCAAACGTAACATGTAGACAGTCTGCGTTTAGTAGATCATCAAGTTAAGATAAACAAATTCAACATTCCATTTGATATTTTGTCAATTAGTGTGCCATCAAATTAGCATATGAAAATTCAACGTACCACTTAGACAGTCGCAAATTATTTGCCATCAAGTTAAGATTCGTTCGAGAACTAAAAATACAATTTGAGTCAGCGTCAGTTAGTTTGCCATCAAATTAAGATACGAAATCGCAACATATCATTTGAGCCAGCATTATTTAGTGTATCATTAAGATCAGATATGAAAACTCAACATACTATTTACATAAGCGTCAGTTATAACGCCATCAAGTTATAATACGCAAACTCAACATACCATTTACATAAGCGTCAGTTATAACACCATCAAGTTATAATACGCAAACTCAACATACCATTTACATAAGCGTCAGTTATAACACCATCAAGTTATAATACGCAAACTCAACATACCGTTTACATAAGCGTCAGTTATAACACCATCAAGTTATAATACGCAAAATCAACATACCATTTAGACATTCATCTTCTAGCGTGTCACCAATTTATATGACAAAAACCCAGAAAACCATAGAGATAGCCGTGCCATCATAATGTGCCGTCAAGCAAGGATACACAATGATGGATTGCCATTACAGCCAACCTTCTATTAAGAAACAGCGCGCGCCCAGGCAATGTATATTTAATAAATGGCTTGTGAAGTTCACGACATTACTCACAATTCTAAGCTCACAAAAGGTGCACTAATGAGTAACAGCTATGCTCATTCGGGTTATTCGTAATATCTGCTGCATAGAAATGTTATGAAATATTAATTTAGGAAGCTTTAATCTGCATCTTGTCAAACATATCTAATATACAAGGTGTGTTCAAATGAAACTGGGACCTAACAGCACCAAGTGAACATAAGTAAGATGCGCGTGATGACGTCACTTCTGTTGTAAATTGCACATACCAGCCGTCAAGTTTGCAGAATTTCGTTATCCTCCGTCTCATAGTTTTCTCAGCAGACAGTTGAAAACAAGGCCGGTGTTATATTCAATATGTTCAGAGTGGAGCAGCGAGCGGTGATTCGGTTCCAAACACCTAAAATATGTTAACCAGTTGACATTCATCGCAGAATGGAGTCAGTGTATGCGGAAAAAAGTGTGACGAATGTAAGCTCCGGCGACGGTGGACCCAAACTGCTGCATCAATTTAGGCGATGGCATTATCTGACGCAACAATATGCACCTAACATGATCTCGGAAGATCTTTCGTTAATTCACGTCCTTCTTTAAATATCGTTGGCCAGTTCTTCACTGTTGTCTTCGACACACTTTTGTCTCCATACACTGCCTGCATTCTGCGATGAATGTCAAATGGTCGACATCCTTCAGCTGTTAGAAACCAAATTATCGCTCGCTGACTAACTCTGGATGGATTCCGTATCACACGTTCTGCTAAGGAAACTACAAGTTGGGGGATATTGAAATGTTGCAAACTTGATGGTTGGTATATGCTGTTTACACCAGAAGTAACGTCATCATGCACATCTTAAGTATGTTCACTTGTTGCAATTTGGTCCGGTTTCATTTGAAGATGCCTCGTAATTTAGCAGTGTTGTTGTTTATGAAGAGTAATACTGCTGAGCGTTTCACTTGACCATTTCTATTTGTTAGTGTTTTACCATGGCTCCTCTTACGTCCCTAAACATACTGATGAATGTGAATCTGGAACGTCCTGACTGTAGTGCGACGCAGGGCTTATCAGTAGATTCCTGCTTTTCGAGATAACAATGTCAAACCCCACCTCGTTGGCCTTACTACTATAACACTGCATATTTCCATGGAAACTTCAAGGATGTGAGATGTAATAATGGTTAGCATCTTTTAACTGACCTAACTTTAGTCTTCTCTCCCAATTGAGCAAGGTCATGGTTAGGTGAGTTGTTAAGAGTAGCATAGATGACGCCTAACAGACTGCGTGTCTACTTTTCTATAGTGTTTGAGTCTATTATGATGGACTCGCACATCGGTTAACGACCATCCATAGCGCAGTAAGAATCTGCTCTGGCCTAGCCCGCTAAGCAGGAAATACTCTACCTGGCTACATCCAGCTCACACCAGAGCTGAGACCTGCGCATGGGCTTAAGACCAAGCAGAAGTACAAGTCGACTAAGACTAAGACTAAAACACAGATTTGAAATGTGACGCTTCTATCATATAGCGAAATCTCTGAGGAGCTCTATCAAGGAAATGGTCTTTTGACAAGACCTTTTCTTCGTCCTTTATGTGACCTTGTCGATGTCGCTTTGCCACAGTAAATCGATATGCGAGGGGCAGTCCTTAAGGAACATCAATTTTATTAATAACATTTCTATCAGAATAAGAACCATGAATGTTGTGATACTTATATTTTTACACTGTCCCGGTGCCTGGCAACACACTTTGTCTCCCTGTCCACTACCGTATGGATTACCAACACACTTTGTCTCCCTGTCCACTAGCTTGTGGATGACCAACACACTTTGTCTCCCTGTCCACTACCGTGTGGATTACCAACACACTTTGTCTCCCTGTCCACTACCGTGTGTATGGCCAACACACTTTGTCTCCCTGTCCACTAGCTTGTGGATGACCAACACACTTTGTCTCCCTGTCCACTAGCTTGTGGATGACCAACACACTTTGTCCCCCTGTCCACTAGCGTGTGGATGACCAACACGTTTTGTCCCCATGTCCACTAGCTTGTGGATGACCAACACACTTTGTCTCCCTGTCAACTAGCTTGTGGATGACCAACACACTTTGTCCCCCTGTCCACTAGCTTGTGGATGACCAACACACTTTGTCTCTCTGTCCACTAGCTTGTGGATGCCCTCTAAACAAAAAAGTCTTTATGTGTGACCTTAAGCAGCCAATTTTTCGTCACACCCATTACGTCGGTCGTTGTCATCTGCCTTGCGACTCCTCCGCTGCACACGTTCCTATAACTGAAGTCACCATGTACAATTTTGTGTGCAGCGCGGTAACTCAAATCGAAATCTACGGCTATTTCATCAATAGGGACTCACCTTTGGCTCTGGACTAGCTGGTGGATCTGCTGTTTCATTGTGTCAATTGCCACACTTTTTTGTCTTCTACTCCGTGGTTCATCAATTACATTTAATTTTCCATTTGAAATTGTTATACCCACTCATACTCTCCTTTGTCTCAAACAACTGTCTCCATACTGAACATTCATTCTACTGTAAATTTCAGATGGTTTCATACCTTCTGACCACAGAATACGGCCTTTTTGATTCAATGGTGCAAGTCTACAGTGTTGTATGCTATCTTGCGCATGCACATACTGTTTGATCGTCACAACCCCTACAATGGAGTAGTGCTAAAGAGCCATTTTCTATCCTAACAACTTTTTATTGGGGTTTAGAAGACTCTTGAGAGTCTGTTTACAACCAGTTTTTTTACATTAATTTGATCTACATTATAAATGCGCATCCAATCTTTTATTGAATGCATTAATTGTCCCTGCCTCCGCTTTTCGTGTGGCAATGCATTCCAGACACTCACCACTCTCTGGCTAAAAAAAATGTTCCTGGCATCTAATCTGGAACTTTCTTTAATTAATTTGTGGCTGTGCCCTCTTGTTCTTGTTGGCTGCTGTATTTTGAAGAGAAAAAAAACTTGTTAAAGACTATAAGACTCTTGAAATACGATTTGCCTTTGAACATACTCTTTTCATGCACTTTATAATAAAATTTATGTTACTTAATGACTGCCTCTCGTATAATGAATTACGTAGGTACCGAGTATCATTCAGCAGACTTAACCGATGGTTAGGAATGAAATGTTAGAGGCCTGATTATACTAATCCCCAGATTGTGTGAGGTGGGATAGCCATTTTTTTTCTTCTCTGTCTTTTCCTTACCTAGCCGTTCCCATTTATATCTAGGTCGACTGGAGCGTGATGGTTCTAGGAGTTGAACCCGGTACCTTTGCCGTGAAAAGCGAAAACTCTTCCACCACACGAATTAGACGCTCTGAATTATGTAACATAACATGGATATGAGCTGCATCGATAGTGATAGTCAACATACGATTAATGCATAAACGTAAACAGGTAAGGGTTCAAGGACTGATCAGATAAAAAAAACATAGCAAGTTGGTCGGGGAAACTACCCTGCCCCCTTTAGTGTTACTAACGGTGTGCAGCAGGAAGGTGTGATGACCCCGGCTCTTTTCAGTGTGATGTTTTCTGCCTTGCTGTGGAATGCTTACAGCGATTGTGACGTCGGAGTTAGACTTCATTACCGCACTGACGACATTCAATCTGAGAAGATTCCGTCCGTCTGTCTCTCTGTCCGTCTCTCTGTCTGACTGCCTGTCTTACTGCCTGTCTGGCTGGCTGGCTGTCTGGCTGGCTGGCTGTCTGGCGCTCTGTCTGTCGCTCTGTCTTTCTGTCTCTCTGTCTGACTGCCTGTCTGGCTGGCTGGCTGTCTGGCTGTCTGGCTCTCTGTCTGGCTCTCTGTCTGTCTGTCTCTCTGTCTGACTGCCTGTCTTTCTGCCTGTCTGACTGTCTGGCTGGCTGGCTGTCTGGCGCTCTGTCTGTCTCTCTGTCTGTCTGTCTCTCTGTCTGACTGCCTGACTGCCTGTCTGGCTGGCTGGCTGTCTGGCTGTCTGGTTCTCTGTCTGGCTCTCTGTCTGTCTGTCTCTCTGTCTGACTGCCTGTCTGACTGCCTGTCTGGCTTGCTGGCTGGCTGTCTGGCTCTCTGTCTGTCTGTCTCTCTGTCTGTCTGGCTGTCTGGCTGCCTGTCTCTCTATCTATCTATCTATCTATCTATCTATCTATCTATCTATCTATCTATCTATCTATCTATCTATCTATCTATCTATCTATCTATCTATCTATCTATCTATCTATTATAACTATCTTTCAATAAATCAATCAATCAGCCTGTCAGTCTGTCTGTCTTTCTATATGTCTGTCTGTATTATCTGTCTGCCTATTTATCTATGAGTACATCTTACACATATACAACATATTCATTCCATATTCAGCTAGCTAGCTTGTGAAAGAATTCATTTATAAACTATTTCAGCTGTGAAATTTCTACACTTCCAACATTTTCATTCAAAATTCTACTTCAACGGCAAAAAATGTCTGACGGAAAGCTTCAAACACTAAATTAAAACACAAACAATCACATACACTAAAGGATTTTAATATTTCATGTAGTTTATGCTTAAGGCCCTGGACATATTCATTTTCAAGTTTTTGTGCATATTCAGGGCCCAGTCTTGTGTCGCGTGCCACTACCTTTTTATATCATTGAGCGAATCGACAGTAAGAGGTACTGAATTAACATTTTCATTACAGCATCTCCACGTGGCTATACAGGATCACGGCGTGACGCATGTCGACAAAAGTTGTCATTTCCACATAACTGAGCATAGAAGGTTGGCATTACGGGTTTTATTGTTCAAACTCAGTTAATAAATGTGACGTCTAAGGTCGTAGCGTAGGACAGAACAGTGGCTCATTCCCAGGTCATAAAAAGCATAATGAGTGTGACATTAAAATGAGTGCTCAAGTGTTTCATGTTATATTCATAAATAGAGTGTGTTTTATAAGTGAGAGCTATTGGGATATTGTGTTGTATTCTGGAGCCGTAATACGAGGCGTTTTTTAAGATCAAACACATAGAAGCAGTCGTTAATTAAGTATGGAGATTGCAGGATGGCCTTTGTTTGAGCGAAACACACGAAGAAATATAAACCATGGTGTGTCTATATTGAGTCTTCCCAACCATTAAGTTGACTACAAAGACTGTATACCTCATTGTTTTCTGCTGTTGATTGAATCTCACGAGTTAAGTGTTCTTCAAATAATAGTATGTTTTGGTATCTAGTTTTCGCATTAAATCCTTTAATTCTTGTCTCTCCTGAGTTGCCTTTCCGAGTTTTATATTCTGGTCTCTACTTAGTTGCCTCTCCGAGTTTTATATTCTGGTCTCTCCTGAGTTGCCTCTCTGAGTTTTATTTTCTGGTCTCTCCTGAGTTGCCTCTCTGAGTTTTCTATGCTGGTCTCTCCTGAGTTGCCACTCCGAGTTTTATATTCTGGTCTCTCCTGAGTTGCCTTTGCTAGATTTATATTTTGGTCTATCCTGAGTTGCCTCTCCGAGTTTTATATTTTGGTCTCTCCTGAGTTGCCTCTCCGAGTTTTATATTTTGGTCTCTCCTGAGTTGCCTCTCCGAGAGTTATATTCTGGTCTATCCTGGGTTGCCTCTCCGAGTTTTATGTACAGGTCTGTCAAGATTTATCTTTCAAAGTCTTACTAGAATCACTCCAAAACTGACGTCTCCTATTATATTATGTTGGCCTACGATGTCAACAGTGGAGTTTGGCAATATGGCAGTAGAGCTTGAACATTGCTGGCAATATCCGCGAAATTCTATTTCCGTGCGACAGGTGGCAGCAGAATGGCCGTCTGACAAAATGGTGTCTTCTTCATCTTCTTCTTCGTACGCAGTCAGACAGTAACCATTATTTTTTCGAAAAATGCGGCGGTCATCCTGAGGCTGTCGACACTGCCATAGAGCTTGTCTTGCAGTTCCACTGGGGATGGCCACATCTGCTCTCTCTGATCCTCGTATGCCGGGCAGTTCTGCAGCAGATGTTCAGCGGTCATTTTACCGGTACCGCACGGGCATTCGTCGGTACCACCTATCTTCAATTTGTTGAATAGGTGGTACCTCAGTCTATTGTGGCCAGTGCGAAGTCTGAAGACAACGACCTGCTCTCTTCTGTTCAACTGGTAATAGGCATCGTTTTTGGTGTAACCAGTATGTTCGGTTTCCCATTTGGTCATGTATCTGGCTTTGATAAGCCGTTTTGACTCTTCGTACGTCATACTAGTATCTGTTTGTGGCAGTCTTGCACCTTCTTTTGCCAGTCTGCCTCCTCGATGCCTTGGATGTTGCAGTGTGATGGGACCCACTGTACCACTACCCTTTTTGGTGCGAACTGCTGGCACAGTTTGCAGAGTGCTGCTCTTAAGTCATTAAGCTCAGTGTTTTTCTGGCTTTTTAGCGCTGTGACTACATCGAGAGCATCTGTTAGCAGGACTATATGGCTTTCATTTTCTTTGTGAATCACCATTTCTTCCACTGCCGCCCTCAGTGCCTCTGCCTCCACTCTGAAATTGCTTGTGTACTTACCAGTAGCGAATCACAGTGTTATTTTTCTGCCATTTGGTAGGTTCAGGAATGCTCCTGCCCCTCCGTTCTGTGTAGTGTTTGTTACAGAACCGTCAGTGTATGCATGTGTCCAGTCCATGCTTGGGTAGCTTTTCGATATAAAGCTTAGGGTAGTATCTCTCCTTTCTTTTTCAATCTGGCAGTTTTTGTTTCCAATACCTGGTATATTTTCTACCACCTCTGGAAATATATCCTGCCCCCAGGTAGGTTTTCGTACAGTAGTGATGGGTTTTGGTGTTGTTAGTGCGTTTATGGGATCTTCGTGCATCTTTGCTTTGGCTATTTCTGCAAAGTTTCTCCGCTTTAGTTTCCCATTTCCCAAATTGTTTAGTCTCTGGTGCATTGGATGGTCAGTCAGTCTTCGGAGTTTCTCTGACTGCAGCTGAGCTCTGCAGTCTCTTCTATCGGTCATGGATTGCAGTTTTGTAATCTTTTCCAGTTCTACAATTGGCGTTGACTTCATGCCTCCTGTTATAACTCTCATGGCTTGGTTTTGAAGTTTGCTAACTTTATCGAAGTTCGCCTTCGCTGCTGTTGTCCATGCCGAAATGCCATACTCGAGAACTGGTCTCACTCTTCCAGTGTACAGTTTCATTAGTAAAATGGTGTCTGCCATGGTAGTGCTTTTGGTGCGTAGGTGTGCAAATGTATTCCTCAATGAGAGAAACAAAATGTCGTTAATTGACGCTTACTGAACGTTCACCAACCCATTGACGTTAATTGACGCTTACTGAACGTTCACCAACCCATTGACGTTAATTGACGCTTACCGAACGTTCACCAACCCATTGACCTTGACGCTTACCGAACGTTCACCAACCCATTGACGTTAATTGACGCTTACTGAACGTTCACCAACCCATTGACCTTGACGCTTACAGAACGTTCACCAACCCATTGACGTTAATTGACGCTTACTGAACGTTCACCAACCCATTGACGTTAATTGACGCTTACTGAACCTTTACCAAGACCAAACAGTGGACGGTAGTACAGCGAGGCGGTGGGTGGGACAATTCAGCACTGGAATAGGGATGTGAAGGACAAGTCCTGGTCTGGACGACCATGCACAGCTGTCACACCACCCAATGAATAGCTCATATGGGCATATTTCGACCAGAGAGCTGTCTACAGATGCTGGAATTAGGCTTAAGTGTGTTGGAAAACATGCTAGCAGCGTAAGAATATCGCAAAGTTTCCGTAAGATGGATTACGTGGATGCTCACGCAGGGACAGAAAGAACAGTGCATTCAACTTTGTCAGTACCTATTGAACCAATAAGAAGATAAAGGTGACAGTTTCTTGCATCGCACCATCATCAGTGACGAGACGGGGTGTCACCACTACGATCTCTGTCGAAATGGAAGTCTATGGAGTGACGACATCCGAATTCACCATCGAAGAATAAGTTCAAGACGCAAATGATGTGCATCGTCTTTTTGGGATAGGAAAGGGGTGATCCTTCTGCTTTTCTTAAAACTGGATTTGTACGAACATGGCGTGTATGCTCTTGTTCATCGCTGGAGAAAATGTATAGCCAAGGGTGGTGGTTATGTCTAAAATTAGTTTTCTGTAGCTAAAAAGGTGTTCTATCAAATAGTCTTATTGTGTTCTTTGTATTTGTTATGATTTTCATTGAATAAAATCGGGAGCATTAGTTTCAGAGCGATCCTCGGATATTCGAATCTGACACTAGTTGCTTCTCCAAGTCTTATATTCGAATATGACACTAGTTGCTTCTCCAAGTCTAATATTTGAATCTGACACTAGTTGCTTCTCCAAGTCTTATATTTGAATCTGACACTAGTTGCTTCTCCAAGTCTTATATTTGAATCTGACACTAGTTGCTTCTCCAAGTCTTATATTTGATTCTGACACTAGTTGCTTCTCCAAGTCTTATATTTGAATCTGACACTAGTTGCTTCTCCAAGTCTTATATTTGAATCTGACACTAGTTGCTTCTCCAAGTCTTATATTCTAATCTGACACTAGTTGCTTCTCCAAGTCTTATATTCTAATCTGACACTAGTTGCTTCTCCAAGTCTTATATTTGAATCTGACACTAGTTGCTTCTCCAAGTCTTATATTTGAATCTGACACTAGTTGCTTCTCCAAGTCTTATATTTGAATCTGACACTAGTTGCTTCTCCAAGTCTTATATTTGAATCTGACACTAGTTGCTTCTCCAAGTCTTATATTTGAATCTGACACTAGTTGCTTCTCCAAGTCTTATATTTGAATCTGACACTTGTTGCTTCTCCAAGTCTTATATTTGAATCTGACACTAGTTGCTTCTCCAAGTCTTATATTTGAATCTGACACTAGTTGCTTCTCCAAGTCTTATATTTGAATCTGACACTAGTTGCTTCTCTAAGTCTTATATTTGAATCTGACACTAGTTGCTTCTCCAAGTCTTATATTCGAATCTGACACTAGTTGCTTCTCCAAGTCTTATATTTGAATCTGACACTAGTTGCTTCTCCAAGTCTTATATTCGAATCTGACACTAGTTGCTTCTCCAAGTCTTATATTTGAATCTGACACTAGTTGCTTCTCCGAGTCTTATATTTGAATCTGACACTAGTTGCTTCTCCAAGTCTTATATTCGAATCTGACACTAGTTGCTTCTCCAAGTCTTATATTTGAATCTGACACTAGTTGCTTCTCCAAGTCTTATATTCGAATCTAACCTACTTGCTTCTCCAAGTCTTATATTCGAATCTGACACTAGTTGCTTCTCCAAGTCTTAAATTCGAATCTAACCTACTTGCTTCTCCAAGTCTTATATTTGAATCTGACACTAGTTGCTTCTCCAAGTCTTAAATTCGAATCTAACCTACTTGCTTCTCAAAGTCTTATATTTGAATCTGACACTAGTTGCTTCTCCAAGTCTTAAATTCGAATCTAACCTACTTGCTTCTCCAAGTCTTATATTCGAATCTGACACTAGTTGCTTCTCCAAGTCTTAAATTCGAATCTAACCCTAGTTGCTTCTCCAAGTCTTATATTCGAATATATCCCAAGTAGTCTCTGCACCTTTTATACTTAGGACCCTACAGAGTTGACACTCCAAGACGTAAATAAAGGTCTAGCCGAAATGTGTCTATAAGTATTATTTTTAGGTTGTTGTTGTCTAATGCCCACAATGAGTAGGATTGCTCGTTTGTATCCCCTAAAAATGACGTTAAGTGGTGGGTTGTCGTAGCTTTCCTCACATTTCGTGCGGGCTGATGAAAGTAGAGCGGCGTCCTTCATGCGGTTGTGCTTTGCGTGGCTTCATCTGCGTTTCGCTCAATACTGCTGCAACTGCCGCGATCCCTCACCTCGTAAGCCAGGCTGCCATGAAAACAGCCAGTTTCCAGGAAAGGCTACGGGGAAGCCGAGGTAACGGTCTTGGCCAGTGAATTTTGGCTGAAACTGACTAACTTATCAGATCAGTATGTTTTGCCTGACCAATCGTTAATCTTCCCCACCACTTAATTTTCAAGTTTCTTCCAAGTTGCGTCTGCAAATCTTATACTCACGCTGTTCTGAATAGTCTTTCCAAATCGTATATTCTTGTGTCGTCGGAGTTGTCTGCCCCGTTTGTTTTTTATTTTGCTCTTTCCTAGTTTTTGATCCGCCCATGACCTAATAGTCATTACATATAGATTTTTGGCCGGGCAATAACAAAATAGTAATAAATTCATTACATATTGATTTTTGGCCGGGAAAAAAACAAAATAGTCTAAAAGTCATTACATATAGATTTGTTTTCTTGCCCAATACAGTATTCTAATAGTCTTATATCTGTAGATTTTTGACCGGATAAAATCTTTACATATACAATTTTATATCCTTGTTTTTAGAAACCGGTAAGGATAATCTGAAGTATACCTTTTCACTGTCCATCTATATAGAGGAGCACAGTATTATTGAGAATGCTGTCATGACAACGTTCATTCAATGCCACCGGAAGTGGCTTTGCACAACGATCATATAACAAAGCAGTGAAGCGTTAACTGAAAACCGTGCGCTGAAAATGTCCAGAACAAAAAAACTGTACATGTTTTGCTTGCTGAATTTTCAATGTAAAACAAATAAAATATTAAAACTGTTAAGTATACGCGACTATTCGGGTCGTAGTGCCAGAATATTAACACACATAATGCATGTTCGCTATTTTGCTTCTGGTGTGTACAGCATATACCAACCGTCAAGCTTGCAGAATTTCATTATCCTCCGATTCATAGCTTCCTCAGCAGACCGTAGAAAACATGGCGGGTGTGATACGGAATCCGTCTAGAGTTGATCATAGAGCGGTGATTCGGTTTCTAACAGCTGTAGGATGTCAACCAGTTGACATTCATCGCAGAATGCAGTCAGTGTTTGGTGACAAAAGTGTGTCGAAGGCAACGGTGAAGAACTCCAATGTGTATTGCTCAATTATTTCTCAAATTTCAAAGCCATAAACATATTTCAGCGTGATAGATATGTTATAAATGATTATTCTAGTGTTGAATTGTGTATGTTGAATTATTTGTTAAGGGGGTGTTCTGCTTTTAGTTTTACACAAGTGTAGAGAGCAAGCAATAGAAAGAATACATTAAAAGATAATAAGAACACACGGTTGTAAATATTTTTTTTTAAATAAGGATCTTCAAATATTCCTATTTACGGGAGCACGTAGTTGAAGATGATTTCTGTGTAACAATTGTAATAATGATACATAATAGTATTCACAATGATTCAATTCAAGTGCTGTCTCCACAACGGGTGTTGGTTGAAAATGGATCTTCAAAATGTTATATCTCTCGCACTGAGGGTACAGACAGGTAGACTGATGTCTGTCTATCGTTTGATGTCTGTCTATCGTTTCATGTTATTCTCCCACTTGTAAGCGAGACGATGAGGCTAACGTCTGGTCAGGCAAAACAAACTGATCAGAGAATGTTAGCCAGGGTCTGGAGAAAAATAATGGCAAAGACCTTCACCTGACCTCCTCGTTGGTCGTCCTGGAAACTGGCTGTTGTCAAGGACAACAGTCTGGCCAACACGGTGAGGTTCGACGTGATCTTCGTAATAGTGATCGAAAAGCAGATGAAGCCAAGCATAGCAAAACCACCTGGAGGGCCTCGGCCCACCTTTAACAGCACGTTCGAGATGTGAGGAAAGCTACTGCAACCCGTCACTTAACGCCCTTTTCAGGGCGCACATAAGACTAATCTACACATTGTGGGCATTCGAAACAACAACAACCACAAACTTGTAGCGCTTTTCACGTCCTGCGCTAAGCCAGAATGTTGTTATGACAACATTAATTCAAGGCTATTTGAAGTGGTGTTCACAACAGGGATATAACAAAGCAGTGAAGCGTTAATTGAAGACCATGCGCTAAAAATGTACAAAAAGGGTTAGATGTTTGCTTTCTGAATTTTAAATACAAATCAAATGCAATTTTAAAACTGTTAAGTATTACACAACAATTCCTGCAAGAGAGTCATGCATTTTAATGTGGTCGAAATATATGGCTTATCTTGGCTTCTTTCGCTCTTAATCTCCCGCTACGACACCCTGAAAATGGCTTAAGTTGCAGGATGTAGTCCAGTGAACGGAATGCGTTGTGTCGTAGTATACAGCTTGACTGCGATATTTGCACCTTTCGGTCAAACACATCCGGCTTCAGCAAGCATTTTTGAGTACCCGGTTTTGCCTTCCCTCTTCGATCTCTTTTTCTTAGGCAGTCTGCTCTGCTAGACATGCTGCAGCCTGTTATCCGGGATCATCGCGTGGAGGTGTAGAAGGGTCTTAGTAGCTCTGGTTCTCTGGCCCTGACGCTAGCAGTCATCTATGGGTCACTGACCGTTGAAGCTCATGTGCTGCTCTGCATCTTGATTTCGCCGAAATATATGATGTGTCGTCGATTTATATCTTTCAACGCATTGATTACTAAGTCATTTATGATGTTGGGATATGTTGTTAACCAATTCAGATCGCTGGATAGTTCAGGGTGTGTTGATGGAAGATCAAAGCACAAAAAAGAGGTGAGAAAGACACAAAATATAACCGACTTTGCCTGGCGATGTGTTTTGCTCGTATCGCAACCTTGTCCAGATCAAAGCACATTTTATTACACAAGAGTTTCATCCTTATTGCTCAATATGTTTTTAGTTTCTCACTCGCTATGATTTAAGATAACTCTCTGTGGTTCAACTGATGGAACCTTTGATCATATGAAGCGTGTTAAACTGAAACATACGTACGATGCGTATGACGACGTCACTTCTGGTTTCTACAGCACATACCAAACGTCAAGTTTGCAAAATTTCATTATCCTCCGACTCATAGTTTTCTCAGCAGACCGTTGAAAGCACGGCGGATGTGATACGGAATCCGTCCATAGTTGATCAGCGAGCGGTGATTTGGTTTCTACCAATTGACATTCATCGCAGAATCCAGGCAGTGTATGGTGACAAAAGTGCGTCGAAGGCCTAGACAACGATGTTTAAAGAAGGACGTGAGTTAACGCAACAATATGCGCGTGGCTGACTTAGTCTTGTAAGATCTTTCATTGTTATTGTTGTTATTGTTTAATTTTCACAATAAGTAAGCTTACGGTTTTGTGCGCATTGAAAAGATCGTTGAGTGGCGGGTTGTAGTAGCTTTCCTCACATCACGAGGCCCTGAGGAAGGTGGTCATTGTTTCTCCAGGCGCTTGTATTATACTTGGTTTCATCTGTGTGATGCTCACTTCTCCGGGGTTCACGTCGATTCACATCTCGTCACCCAGACTACTATGACATTAGTCTGTGTCCAGGGAACTACATGGGATAGAGAGAGAGACAGTGGACTTGGTCAGTATATGGTGTCTTTTCCCTGTCAGTATGTTGTGCCTGACCGAGCTATCCCTGTCAGTATGTTGTGCCTGACCGAGCTATCCCTGTCAGTATGTTGTGCCTGACCGAGCTATCCCTGTCAGTATGTTGTGCCTGACCGAGCTATCCCTGTCAGTATGTTGTGCCTGACCGAGCTATCCCTGTCAGTATGTTGTGCCTGACCGAGCTATCCCTGTCAGTATGTTGTGCCTGACCGAGCTAGCGCCTCAAAAAAAGCTTATATTGCAACTATTTTCTGATGAAATTATCCTTACGGCGTTTATTCTCATTGATCAGGACCACCTTGATGACTTAAATTGTTGAGGAATAAAGGCCTTTTGAGATTACCGTCGTCACGTACTCTGAAGAGTGGGTTCTTATTTTACTTCTTAAAGTAAACATAAAAAATTAATTGCAGACGTGTCAGGTCAGGAGACTACCGGGATGAAGATGCTGAGCAGTGCACGAGCTGTAGCGATCAGTGATCCGAAGCTGGTTGCTAGCATCAGCGACCGCAACCAAGAGCTGCCAAGAGCCTTCTCCACCTCCATATGGTGATCCTGGATGCGCACACTTATTTGGTAGACTTTTACGACATGCTTAGAAGGTGACAGTGGTACTATCCTTTGCATGCAGGGTACTAATCGGTTCGGAAAAATTATATAAAATTATTATCAGATCCCGTGGTAATCCTGGATAACAGACTGAAGCAGAGGAGACTGGATAAGGAGAAGAATCGAAGAGGTAAGGCTAACCTGGTATTAAAAAAATGCCTGCTGAAGTCGGATGTGTCCAGAAAGTGCAAATATCTCAGTCAATCTGTAAACTACGACACAAAGCATTCAGTTCTCCGGACTACATCTTGCTATTTGCAAAGCCCTTTTCAGGGCTTGAGAATGGAAGTATGAGATCGAACGAAAAAAATAATGCCTCGAGGTAGGTTTTCGTACAGTAGGGATGGGCTTTGGTGTTGTTAGTGCGTTCATGGGGTCTTCGTGCATCTTTGCTTTGCCTATTTCTGCAAAGTTTCTCCGCTTTAGTTTCCCATTTCCGAAAATTTTTAGTCTCTGGTGCATTGGATGGTCAGTCAGTCTTCTGAGTTTCTCTACTTGCTGCTGGGCTCTGCAGTCTCTTCTGTCGGTCATGGATTGCAGTTTTGTAATCTTTTCAAGCTCTACAATTGGCGTTAACTTCATGCCTTCTGTTATAACTCTCATGGCTTGTTCTATAAACAAATTCAAGTCGACGTCTGACAGCGTACAAAGAAGAAGTAGTTTATGGGGAACATATTCTACATTTGCTGCCAACTATATAGTCATGTTGGTGGGTACTGCTATTTGACAGATAACGTCTCTAGCTTTTGTATGATTGATATTCCATGTGGTAACAAGCAACAGACCGGACGTTATGGATGTCAGTTTTGGCTAGCAAAGGATATTCATTCAAATCCTGGGCCAAGTCAGAGATTTATTTTTTGTCGGAGGTAAGCTTAAAAACCTAGACTGCACTGTTGCAGCAAGCGGACTTTATTCCTCATTTCTCTTAATCCTCCCGGTGGACATCAGCAATTTGAATGAAATGTCTAGTGTCAGGGATTCCCTGTTGGGGAAACTAGTTTTGGAATGGAGGTCGGTGTGCAACCTTCTGAACTAGAAACTGGGTTCATCATCCTAACTATTTATAAGGTGGAGATGTGTATCTATTTCCCAGCCCACCAATTAATCTTCCGTACTACCTATTTCTGAATACATCCACCATTTATAATAACTCTTGTTTCAAATTACTGTGGATCTGGGTCTATGTATTTCCACACTAAAAATGAACAGATCTTTCGTCGGTGGGCCATACAGGTTATAAATACAGATGTTGGTTTTCGTTACTGTAATGTCAACTCCTACGATTTCTGCCTGGTTATTGATGTTCACCAAATACCTCTCTGCTTACTTTTGAATTCGTGTAAGTATTAACACCTCCTTTGTGTTCTTCACATTCTACTCTTTATTGAACCACTCCAAAGAGCTGACATACCGGCTCCTAAACATGTTTTCAATGCTGTAAAGATGATAAATTCGCTTGAATAGTTGCCAAACCTTATGTTTCTCTGTACGAAATCGTCCTAAAATTATACATTTGAATGTATTTGTTGGTGAGTTTGACATTGCAAGAATAAATGTGTTCAGAGGTTCAAATACTCCAGAGTAAGTTAGCTAAAGCCTAGAATGTTCTGACCGAAACCGTGTGGTTGATATTGGGGTGGCTCTCCTGAATATATGTCACGTCAAGGTGGTCTTTATGTAGTCTTTTTGATAGTGGGATTAAACAAATTCAGAGCCCACCTTATTCCACTACCTTGTGTTAAGTGCTCTTGGCTGTTAATCAACAGTTCTTACCTCTTCCTTATGTGCCTTGAACTCACAAAACACGGAATGTCACAACCAGTTGTAATGAATGGACCCCCTTCGAGGGACAGGGCTCGGCTGTCTCACCACCTGGTGGGACTCTACAGGATGAATACCACACTGCTTTTTTTTTCTTTACGGGAGACAAGCGACCGCGAGCACACGATTTCAACAAGCATTTCACAGAGGCTTGTCTTTCTTAGTCCTCGACTGTTCCAAATCTGCCACCAGCATCATTCCTAAGGTTATCAGGTCACATAAGCTCCTCTACTATGACAAAGGAAAGACAATATAGTTAGAGCTCTATACTTAATCGGAACACAAATAACGGATTTTGATAGCACCCTCGCCATGTCCTTTGCAAAACGTCGCTGACTTGTAAGACATTCGATCACCAGCCAGTTGTTCGGTCTCTGCAACTATCAACCCCAGAGCCTCAGTATTGATCCTTATTCATCTTCTCCTCGATCTGCCTCTGCCTCTTTTGTCAGGCACCAGAACCTCCAGTATCATTATTTATAGGCCATTGGGGCCTTTGATTTCACCGAAGTATGTTAATTTCCTAGCAGTAATGTTGTTTACTGTCCAGGTGTGTTCTGTATCCAGATACTGTCGAATTTTATGTTTTTCTTTTTCGCCATCCTTGGTATTTTGAGCACCCTCCTGTAGCATTTTAGCTCGAAGGGTTCAATCTTCCTTTGTAGGGTTTGTGTTGTTGATCATGTCTTGCATCTGTACATTGGCATCGGGAAGATGGCAAGTCCTCATGATAATTATTATTGTCATTTTCTTCAGGGTTGTGCTATCCGATTTTCACGTTAGTTAACCTCTGAAGTGCCGTGTAAATTCGCCTCCTTATTTCGTTTTGCAGTCTCTGTTGCTGTATACAATCGAGCCGAGATATTCTTCTTCTTCTTCTTCATCGTACGCTGTCAGACATCAACCTTTATTTTTTCGAAAAAAGCAGCGGTCATCCTGAGGCTGTCGACACTGCCATAGAGCTTGTCTAGTGTTGCCACTGGTGATGGCCACATCTGCTCTCTCTGATCCTCGTATGTCGGGCTGTTTTTCAGCATATGCTCAGCGGTTATTTTCCCCGTACAACACGGGCATTCGTCAGTGCCACATATCTTCAATTTGTTGAATAGGTGGTACCTCAGTCTATTGTGGCCAGTGCGAAGTCTGAAGACCACGACCTGCTCTCTTCTGTTCAACTGGTAATAGGCATCGTTTTTTGTGTAGCCAGTATGTTCGGTTTTCCATTTGGTCATGTATCTAGCTCTAATAAGCCGTTTTGACTCTTCGTATGTCATACTAGTATCTGGTTGTGGTAGTCTTGCACCTTCTTTTGCCAGTCTGTCTGCCTCATCGTTGCCTTGGATGTTGCAGTGGGATGGAACCCACTGTACCACTACCCTTTTTAGTGCGGACTGCTGGCATAGTTGACAGAGTACTGCTCTTAAATCATTAAGTTCAGTATTTTTCTGGTTTTTTAGTGCTGTGATTACGGCCAAGAGCCGAGATATTCAAAACTCGCTAGGTTCTGAACTTGTTGCTTCTCTACGATAACTTTAGGTCTGGTTTTTGCCTTGTCAGTGCTCATTGTCTTTTAGTCGTGTTGGTGTTTATTGTCTTAGCCTTGTCAGTGCTCATTGCGTATAGTCGTGTCGTTGCTCATTGTCTTATAATGTTGTCGTTGCTCATTGTCTTATAGTCTTGTCGTTGCTCATTGTCTTATAATCTTGTCGTTGCTCATTGTCTTATAGTCTTGTCAGTGCTCATTGTCTTAGAGCCTTGTCAGTGCTCATTGTCTTATAGTCGTGTTGGTGCTCATTGTCCTAGTCTTTTCAGTACTCATTGTCTTATAGTCTTGTCGGTGCTCATTGTCTTATAGTCTTGTCAGTGCTCATTGTCCTATAGTCTTGTCAGTGCTCATCGTCCTAGTCTTTTCAGTACTCATTGTCTTATAGCCTTGTCAGTACTCATTGTCTTATAGCCTTGTCAGTACTCATTGTCTTATAGTCTTGTCAGTGCTCATCGTCCTAGTCTTGTCAGTGCTTATGGACATTTGTTGTTCTTCACTGTGTCGTTAAACAGACAAGATCCCCTGTCTTCGGGAGGACAACTGTGCGACCTGCATATCTTAGTTCTGGTATTTCATTCTCGCCGATTGTAAACGGGTCGAACTTTGTATACTCTTTGTGGTTCTTGACATTTCTCATTCCATTTTCTGCAAAGATATTGGACGGAATGCATACATTTTGATTACATTTTTTTGAAATTGTTCAATTTAGGTGTTGTTGCTGTCTAGTTAGGGGATTCCTTGGCGAAGTGGTTAAGCCATCGGCCTCGTGATCAGGTGGTGTGGGTTCGATTCCGGACTCCGCTGTTTTTTTCACGGGTGCTTGATGCAGAGTCACCTGCATCTCGTAGTCGTCTTGTCCTTGACTTGCCACTGGGTCCCGCGGCTCGAGACGAGAGAGTGAGGATAAAAATATCGCTAGCAAAATTAATTATCCCATCATCGTCTACGATGGACGGCGGCCTTTGCCTTTACCTTGCTACCTATTTGTAAACCTACTCCAATAAGATAACGAAGAAAATAGTGTGACAAAGGCAAATATCAAGACAAGAAAGATCGAAAAAACATAGAATATATTTCTGGATAACGTAACAAACCATAGTAAATGGAATTGTTAATGGAGATAGTCCAAATTATGAATCAACGTATAGCAAACGTAGCATCCCTATGTTCAATTGGGGACCAGATGGAATTAAACACGAATAACCATATTTTATTAGGAACCGTGCATTTTATCACTATTTAAGTCTTCGCGGGCTTATATAAAATACAATGATATCCACCTGTCCTTACCTTATCCCGAAATGGAATGTCCCGATACAGTTCCAGGCTATCACATACGTACGATGAGAAC
Source organism: Ariolimax columbianus (assembly GCA_036924085.1). NCBI lineage: Eukaryota > Metazoa > Mollusca > Gastropoda > Stylommatophora > Arionidae > Ariolimax > Ariolimax columbianus. The sequence goes on from JAVGWX010000001.1 coordinate 100,018,538, forward strand.
CAATGGAATTCTGTTTGAGGTGAATTAAGTCTCAAGTACCAGACTTCTGTTTTTCTTCCTCGTTTGTCCTACTGCTCTTGCTAGAAGGCGTCTCAGAGAGGCGGGATACGCAATTGTCTTGTTATCGTAATATGCAATGTTGGGGCTACTATCAGGTGTGACTTCCTGAGTGTGTCAGAGACACCGTCGATCCACCTAAGTCTAGGTCGACCCCTTGCATGTGGACCGGAGACCTGCATATGATATGGTTTCGTTGCAGGATGGTCATAAAGTACTCTGATTAAATGATGATTTTTATTTTAAATTGTTTAATTTGTGTGTTGTTGCAACAAGGTGGTGTTGTTGCTACCTATTTGTAAACCTACTCCGATAAAATAACGTAGAAAATGTTGTGTCAATGGCAAATATCAAGACAAGAAAAATCGACAAAAACATCGAATATATCTCTGGATAACGTGACAAACCATAATAAATGGAATTGTTAATGGAGATAGTCCAAATTATGAATCAACGTATAGCAAACGTAGCAGCCCTATGTTCAATTGTGGACCAGATGGAATAAAACACGAATAACCATATCTTATCAGAAACCGTGCATTCATTTCCGGGCATATTCACCCTCTCTGTGACATATTGCAGCCTCAACGTGTAAGCGATGGGCCATCCCACTAGCGGATCCCATTAATATCTCGCTTCGGTTACACTGGCAACGATGTTGAGAGAGCAGGCTGCATAGGCGCCGGAGAAAAGGTCAAGCTATGAAAATTTCATGGGATGTGGATTGCCTGGATGCACGAATCCCCACTGACGGTCGTTCTACAAGAATATTCTTGTATTAAACGTCCAAAGTTATGAGCTCTGCTACAAATGCCACATGTGTTTCAATAATTAAACGAGACTGCTGCTTCATCTGATGTGTAAAGTTTCTTTGTGATCAACGTTGACAAGCAGTCTTTTTGTTTGCGAATATGTCTAATCCTTTATTTATATTAGCATTTTCGGTAGCATGATAATGCGGAGCGCTAGCGCGACATTTTGAAATATTGTACTGTGTTAAAGAGACAACTAATAATTAATGCCGGTAAAAAAATGTGTTGTTTGGTCGTTTAGGGGCTTTCTAGAAGTAATCATGCACCGATCTTGGACTTGAGGGAATTCTGTGACATTTCATCATGTGCTGTTTCTGAAATTATCTCATGGTGTACGGTTTGTTTGTATTTGCTTTAGGAGGGACAGAAGAAGGAAGGAAAATGTACGAAACAAACAAACCGTCACTTGCGATTGAATTCACCCCAAACACAAAAAGGATATATTTTTAGCATAATTTTTGTTTGGGGGGGGGGGGGGGGAGGTTGGGGAAGTGACGTCACATAATAGTCCGCTTTTCAACTGTTCGGGGTCGCGGACGGCCTGGGTTAGTGATTAAGTGACACGGTTCCAAGCCTGAAGGTGCTGGGTTCGATCCCCATCACAGCACCCATCACAAACCGTTAGAAAATGCAGAAGGAGGCAGACCCTTACATAAAATGCATACTGAAGTCGAATGCACTGGACTGACAGGCGCACAATAAAAACGACAGTACAACGCACACCGCATTGGGAAATAGAGAAATAAGGCGAATGCACACACACAAATGGTTGTGTGTCAAGCATTCTGCGAGAATAGACGAGCATATTTGCTTCCTCATCCGCTTATTACCGCCGTCATAGCATTGCATTTTTTGTGATAATGTTAGGTTAAGGTTATGTTAGATTTATGTTAGTGTCAGGGTTAGAATTAGGGTTAGGTCTGAGGTAGGTTAGGTTAGGGTTAGAGTTAGGGTAAAGTTAGGTTAGTGTTAGGTTGAAGTTAGGGTTTGGGTTATGGTAAAGTTAGATTATGGTTCGGTTAGGATTAGTGTCCGGTTAAGGTTATGTTAGTGCCAGGGTTAGAATTAGGGTTAGGTCTAAGGTAGGTTAGGTTAGGGTTAGAGTTAGGGTAAAGTTAAGTTAGGGTTTGGTTAAAGTTAGGGTTAGGTTTATGGTAAACTTATATTAGGGTTTGGTTAGGGTTAGTGTTAGGTTATATTAGTGCCAGGGTTAGAATTAGGGTTAGGTCTAAAGTAGGTTAGGTTAGGGTTAGAGTTAGGGTAAAGTTAGGTTAGGGTTTGGTTACGGTTAGTGTTAGGTTAAGGTTAGAGTTAGGGTTAGGTTAAAGTGCTAGGTTGGTTGGTTGCTAATGACCACAATGGGTTGGTAACCCTTTTGTGCGCCCCGAAAAGGATGGAACTTGTGGCAGAATGTAGTAGCTTTTCTGACATCTCGAGCGAGCTGATGAATTGGACCAGGGTTCTCCAGGCGGTTGTGCAATGCTTGGCTTCATTTGCGTGTCATTCACTACTACGGGGATCACCTTGAACCTCACCTTGTTAGCCAAACTGTTGTCCTCGACAACAGCCCATTTCCAAGACGATAAAGAGGTCAGGTGAGGGTCTTGGCCGGTATATTTCTCCTGGTCCTGGCTAATATTGTCTGATTAGTGTGTTTTACCTGACCATACGTTAGCCTCATCGTCCCTATGTTAGAGTGAGGTTATATTATGGTTATGATAGAGTTAGAGTTAAGGTTACGTTAGGTTAAAGTTATGTTAGGGTTAAGTTAGGGTTAGTGTTATGTTAGCGTTAGGTTACGGTGAGGTTAGAATTAGGTTAAGGTTTTGTTTCTATTAAGGTTACGTTTGGTTATGGTTAGCGTTATGCTAGGATTAAGTTATGGTTAGATTAGGGTTAGATTAGACTTAGGTTACGGTTAGGTTAGAGTTCGGTTAGGTTATGTTAAGGTTAGGTTAGGGTTAGGTTAGAGTTAGGTTAGGGTTCAGGTTTCAGTTAGGCAAGTGTTAGATTAGGTTAGGGTTATGTTAAGGTTAGGGTTAGAGTTGGGATTTCAGTTACTATCACTTAGATTATGTTAGGGTAAGGTTACGGTTAGGGTTCGGTTCCATTTTAAGGTTAGTGTTAAGGTTAGGTTAGGATTAGGACAAGTTAGGGTTAGGTTAGGGTTAAGGATAGCATCTTTTCTACACTTCTATCTTTATTGCCCTTACCTTATCCCGAAATGGAATATCCCGCTACAGTCACAGGCTATCACATACGTACGATGGGAACCAATGGAATTCTGTTTGGGTGAATTAAGACTCAAGTACCAGACTTCTTTTTTCCCCCCTCTTTTGCCCTACTGCTCTTGCTATAAGGCGTCTCAGAGAGGCAGGATACGCAATTGTATTGTTATCGTAATATGCAATGTTGATGCCACTATCAGGTGTGTCTTCCTGAGTGTGTCAGAGATACTGTCGATCCACCTACGTCGAGGTCGGCCTCTTGCATGTGGACCGGAGACCTGCTTATGATATGCTTTCGTGGCAGGATTGTAAAAAAGTATTCTGACTAATTGATGAGACTCCTTGATTGTGTCGGCGTCAGGGAAGGCCCTAACTGGGTCTGTCCCTACTGTCTGCCTCAGCGTTGTTTTATGGATTCGGTCAGGGAATTGTCTTTCCGGCTCCACTTCTCACACGGAGCATCTCACAGCTCTGAATCTAAAGACAGACGATAATGGAAAAATTATATAAGATTCAAAACATATTTCCCGTTTACCTTACTGCTATCTCTAAATTATTGTTGTTAATAGTATTTGAGACTTCTCTATTCGGACACTCCACTTATGTGACGTGAAAGGAAGAGTTCTTTTTATTGCTGTGTTGAGTTTATAATTGCAAATCTCGTCATAGTTTACAGCTAAGTTAGCCACATCGTGTAAGCAACAAACACGGTTCTTTATCGGTGAGAAAAGAGTGTGTTAATTACTTTGCCACTTTAATTAGCTTTAAACAGTGGATTGGTGAAACTATACAGCGTAGTAAAACTTAAATTACTTGACTGGCAAAGGATGTTCATCTTCTACACCTTTTACGCGAGCAGCTTACAGTGTTAATATATTTTGTTCCCCTTTTAGAACTCGGTAACACGTGCCTGTCAGTTAATGCTACATTACCTACACTTCAAAACGGCAGAAGGCTCCACAAAACTGAACTGAACTTGAAAGACGTTCCTCAAACGTATGCATAACAGAATGAACAACTGGTTCCCCACTGCGTTGTGACAAGTACTGCAGAGAATGGTTAACCGATGTGCGAGTCCATCTTAAAAAACTCAAACATTTAAGGAAAGTAGACCCACAGTCTGTTAGGCGCCATCTACGCTGCTCTAAACAAACCGTGACCGACGTTATGCATGGGGCCCAATTATTCGCCTTTTACGAAATGCTCTCTGTGGGGCAATGGTGCTACTCTTGTCAGTGTCATACACTAAGACCCCGACTGGCCACTCGGGGTGGAGAAGAAGTTGAGAATCAAAGAGAGGGAAGGAAGATAAGAATAATAAGAAGATCACAAATAACGCGATACCGTACTTACATAGCAATGCTACGTTAAAAGGTTGCCTCTTGCCACCAATCTACAAATGTTATTGCTTTCAGGTTCCACGAGCCAGCTCATATTCCACCAACATCGCCATTTTGTTTACCTCTGACGATGGACCCAGCCCATATTTTTATCCTCTATTGGCAGACCACTATCGATCTCTGCCAGCAATTTCTAACCAAATGTCCCACTCTTTCTATAAAAAATATACATGTCATGACGCTTCCTCCAAACTTTGGCCATAGCATTAACAGAAATTACATTTCTGAAGTCAATATTATCCCTAAGCAGAACCGGCATGGCTAGAGTCGGTCTCGCGAGATTATGTATCAATTACCCGGCATTCTCACAGAAATATTTGACGTCACGTCCGGGCGCTGAGCAGTGAATCTCTGAGAGAGCGTTGAACACGGCTGGGAAATCACGCCCCGTTTACTGTAGAGAGCAAGTGCAGGAAAACAAATGATATTTGACTCCACGACGCAGGAGAAGGGACCTAAATTTACCACAACTTTTCCCACCAATGTATGATTTTTGAGAAAAAGATCAATTATACCCTGTTTTGGCGGGGAAGGTCAAAATGTGGTAGGAACAAAGACAGAGAGAGAGAGAGAGAGAGAGAGAGAGAGAGAGAGAGAGAGAGAGAGTGAATGGGACATGAGAGAATTTATGTGAAAATGATGGCACACGTAGTCACTTTACGTTATGACATTCTGGTCTCCAATGGCCAACAATGAAAACGTTCATTTATGAGAGCCCATGAACCCTCGTGAGGTCGGACTCAACGGGCAAATTAATGTCCATTGTTGGCATCAATAGTCGAGGCATTAAGTACATATTTCTCACAGATATCACTTAACTGTTATCTATCACTGATTATATAGTTCGACATTTTATTCTAATCTTCCAAGCTGGTTTAATTAGATGGTTTACAGATTTAAAAACCGTTTCACTACCACTCCCATGAAATGAGTTGAGAAAATCAAGTGCGAATAACTATGCAACTTCATGTGAATCACAGCTGAAATGAATATATATATTTATGAATATAAACATACATACATGAATACACACATACGCACATACACATATACACACACACACATACACACATACACACATACACACATACACACACACATACACACACATACACACATACATACACACATACACACAAATACACACACATACACACACATATACACACACATACACACACACATACATACACATACACACATACATACACACATAAATACACACATACATACACACACATACACACACATACACACGTACATACATACGTACATACACACATACATACATACATACATACACACATACATACACACATACATACACACATACATACATATGTACATACATATATACATACATATGTACATACATATGTACATACATAAATACATACATAGATACATGCATAACACACATACATATATACACACGAGTAAATAAGCAATGATGTTTGTCTGTCTCCAAAGACAAAGTAAGCTGCTTATGCACACCCACATATCGTGTCTTATTTTCATTACATTTTTAGCGTTCAGTAAAATTAAAATAAAAGTAAATTTGATATGATCTATGAAAACATTTTCGAGAAAAGCACAGAGAAATGTGAGAAATGATAAAATGACCCAATTTGTTTGGTAGGAAGCGTAATACACCTGCACATTTGAGTGTGCGTAATGTACGCTATATTTATATTAAGCATCAACGAAATTGTGGACTTGGCTTAGTTATTGGACCCGTTGTTGATTTGTTTATTTAAACATAATTGAAACACGAATTTCACAATGAAATTAAATGAATATTGAACTAATTCTTTGATCGTTTTCTTTGTGTTTTTTTTTAGAAATGTGAATTGTGGTTCACATAATTCAAAATGCAAATGGAATAGGGGTCGGCAGAAGGTAATGTCGAGTTGAGGGTGGGGAATGGTTGGGGGATGGATGGGTTAAGAGGCGAAGAGATAGATTGAGGGACGGGCCTGATTAGAGGAGGCGATGAGATGGGCGGGGTGTTGGCCGTTTCAAATAGAGTTGTTATTGTTGTTGTTGTTGTTGTTGTTGTTTGTGAATGCCCGTAATGAGTAGGTTACTCTTTTGTGCGCCCTGAAAAGGAGATTAAGTGGCAGGTTGCCGTAGCTTTCCTCACATCTCGAGCGTGCTGATGAAGGGGGACCGGGGTCCTCCAGGTCGTTGTGCTATGCTTGGCGTCATCTGCGTGTCGCTAACTACTACGGGGATCACGTCGAACCTCACCTTGTTAGCCAGACTTGTTATCCTCGACAACAACCCGTTTCCAGGATGACCAACGAGAAGGTCAGGTGAGGATCTTTGCTTTTATATTTCTCCTGGCTCTGGCTAACATTGTCTGATCTGTGTTTTTTGCCTGACCAGACGTTAGCCTCATCGTCCTTTTTAGTTGGGTAAATGCATAAATATAACATGAGCTTTGTGTTAAATGTCATTCTTTAGAGGGGAGAGAAAAGAGTACATTGGAGATAAGAGGGCGTGCGTGATATAGGTGGAGTGGACAGTTCCATTCATTGCTGGTTTTTCCTACCATTTTTCTTCGACTTCTTCGTTCGTTCTCAATCTCCCGCTACCAAGCCATGAAAAGATCTTTCCAAGTAGCAGGATGTTGTCCGCAGATCGTAATTTACAGCTTGACCGTGATTTTTGCACCTTTCCGTCCGGCACATACGACTTCTTCATGCCATTTTATAGTACCAGATTAGCCTTTCCTCTTCGATCCCCTCTCCTTAGCTAATCTGCTCTGTTGCACCCTTTCCAGGATCACCGAGATGAGGTCTAGAAGAATCTTGACAGCTCGGACTATACAAGTCATTTATGGATCACTAACCACTGCATCTCATACACTGCTCAGCATTTTGATCCCTAACAGCAAGTGAGGTACCCATGGGTGCAGACTTATACTGAGCTGAAAAATCTGCTGCGAACAGAGGACTTCAACACCAGTCTGCAGACTCACTCACCTGATGACATATATATATATATATATATATATATATATATATATATATATATATATATATATATATATACACACACACATATATTAAGAAGCGATTTTTTTTTCTTTATATCAAAGGCTCGGAATTGGAAATGTCTTATTGTTTGCTACTGTTCGTACCTTCTTCTGCTTTTAGATAGGCACCTTTGAACCACAGACCCAATCTTGTTGATCATGTCAGCGCATGAACCATCAATCAATTGACAATGTCTATTCCTACACTTATCAATCACTCAGTCAACAATCGAAAGATTATCAACTATTAGTAAAACATATATCATTGACACGTTAAGGGATCAATTGTTGACCTGCCCATATTTAACGTTTTTCTGGCTTAAAATTTCTTCAGAAAGGAATAGTCAATCTTATGCCCAATCCTTCTTTGTCGCCTCTTACATCCTGCCAGGAAGGTTACGGTATTACTATTATGTTATCCTCTTTCAGGCCCCGGTCACACTCTGTAAACTCTTGCGTAGAGCTAGTCCCCGAAGAGGCTGAGGACACCACAGAATGAAATATTGGGACAATTTACAACATGTCTTCAGTGGATATTGCTAGAATTGGCAACGTGTTCTCAATTATTCTCCTGGCTACAAATTTACTTCAAAAGGCACAGAAGCGCTGATAACAAAAGCGCTGATATCTTGACGTTACAGGCACCAATTGCGGGTACACTAGGTATGGGTACGAGTGACAGTTTGAAGACACCGCAATAAATAAATCAGCAATTCACAAACTGTGAACGTTTATATCGAACGAGGTTCGAGTAGATTGGGGCGCAAGAGGGCGATTCAGAAGAAGAGACCTAGGGGCTATATTAGATCATACAGGTACAGTGAGTGAGCAAGTCCAGGTAGCAGTGGAAAAGGCAAATGCAATGTTAGGTGTGATAACAAGAAATATTAAACATAGGAGCAAGGAAGTGATTTTCAAATTGTATAAAGCTTTAGTTAGACCTAAATCGAAGTATTGTGTAGAGGTTTGGAGCTCGTATTGTAGAGGGGATATAAACATGCTGGAAAGGATACAGATAAAATTGAGAAAGCTAATAGTGGGATTCTAGAATGAGGAAAGTTATGACAGTTATAAGGAAAGACTCAGAAAAACTAGCCAACAGTATCTAGAAAAGAGAAGAATACGAGGATATTTAATATAGTTTTATAAGATAAGGGAAGGCAATGATAAATTAGACTATAACAAGTTTTCATAATACAACCACCTACAAGAACAAGAGAACATATCTACAAATTAACTAACGAAAGGTCCAGATTAGATATTAAGAAATATTTTTTTAATCAGAGAGTGGTGAGTTGCTTGGAATGCATTGCCCCCAGAAGTGCGGGCAAGGACAATTAATGCATTTAAGAGTATCTTCGATTCCCATAGCCTTTAGAGCAAGGAATGGTAAATAAAACTGGTTGTATACAGACTCAGCAGAGTCTTCTAAACCAGTATAAATACGTTAGGTTAAGTTAAGAAGTGTGCGCAACTAACGAACTGAAAAAACCACCAGTATCCACTCTCTATGCCATTTACTAAGAACGACTGAAAACCTATAGGTATCCCCGAAGTGCAGTGAGGTCAATTTCTAGGAACATAACAAACAACAGTGTTTGTGACCTAACATGCTGGTCACACATAATTGAGAATCAATATGAGATTGGACATCGGTGTCCGATCACTCTCAACCGGCGATGTTCTCTCTTCTAGCTCTGACCGACTCCCCACAGACATTAATTGGTGCTCATCAGTCCGGCTCAGGTGTGATACCATTCTCCTCAGGGAGTAATTAATATCTGTGGTTCTTAATAAGGACAGCCTGTGGTCAAGAGGTTAACCAACTCAAAACTGGAGGGACGGAGTGGCTAAAACGCTTGCGTTTCACGGCAAACGTGCAGGGTCTGTCCTCAGTCTCGAAATGCTCTAGACTACCCAGACTACGAAAGAACTAACTTACTGTTAGAAGATCTGATCGCCCGACCAGCGTAATGGTAGAGTACTCGCCTTTCCGGGCAAACTTACGAAGCTAAATTCCCGTTACTGGCACGCTCCAGTCTTCTTCTTATTATTATTTTAATTATTGTTATTATTATTGTTTTCATTATTATTATCATAAATAGGGAGAGGAGAATAACGTTAGGGCAGGCAAACTATACTGATCAGACAATGTTAGTCAGTGTCAGATGGACATACTAACCAAGAATTCACATCACTTCCTTGCTATTCTCCCTAGCAACAGACTGTTTCATGACAGTCTGTATAACATGATGGAGATCGACGTGATCATCGTAGTAATTAGCGAAATGCAGATGAAGCAAAGCATAACACAACGTCCGGTAGAACCCTCGTTATCCTCCATCAGCACGCTCGTGTGGTGAAGAAAGCCACTGCCTTTACAGTCGAGCTTCCGACCCAACCAGTCGCAATGTAAGACACTATATCTGATAAGTAGACCATTTTTTACTTATATGTTAACATCCCCTTTCACATATATTTATCCCTTTTTCTATGATTTACTAGTTCAGCATTGATGGCATTTGTTATCACTGATGAAGGCACATTGTTCGTAACTTAGGTTTTGTCCGTGTTCTCGTCTCGATGCGGTATCTAACCATACCCATTGTAAAATGTTGATTAAACTTAAGCCACCTGGAGGACACCGGTCTACTTTCATCAGCATGCTAGGTGTGTGAAGAAAGCTACTGCAACCTGTCACCTAACTCCCTTTTCAGGGCCCACAAAAGAGTAATCTTACTTATTGTGAGCGTCACCATCATCCGGACAGTTTGTTTCTCAAATCTATCTCGCGAGGCCAATAGTGTTGTCTCTCTCTCTCTCTCTCTCTCTCTCTCTATATATATATATATATATATATATATATATATATATATATACATATATATATATATATATATATATATATATATATATATATATATATATATATAATCTCCCTATGGGAACGTGCAGGATATCTTCCACTGCCATGTCATTTGTTCTTATTTTTTGTCATTTATTTTTTTTCGACATATAATCAGCTGTTCCTGGACGGCCTCGCATTCACATTATTAATTGTCTGCCTAGCCCCATTTTTTTTTTTTTAGGTTAGACCCACATCTGGACACACCTGTTCTTAATTAACCTGATCAGTGCCCAGCCATCTCCACGTAGTATATGGCAAAGCTTCATCTTGGAATACTTGGAATCCTTTTAATCCATGTTGCCAGGCAGCCGAAGGCTTCAGCTATACCTAGTAGGTATTTTAACACTTCCTGCGGCTTACTAGGGTAGATTTTTAATTTGAATATTTGAATTTTGTCCAGACAGCGGCCGTTAAGCCTTCTGTTTAAGATTTTTAACTGCCAGTGCATTTTTAACTTGCTCGACACTGAACGTGGGAGTCCAATCTCACTACCGTGAGATCTGCATCCAACCTTCATTCATTCAAACACATTTACATATATGCTACAAGGCACAGTGTTGTTCTTGTTCGCATCTACTCGTACTGAACTGAGTTCGTTCGTGACGAAGTTTCTTCAGTAACAGGTTACAGTGGCGAAACATACATCTCGAAGTGTACTTCAAATGGTGGACTGGGGATGTTTTGGCTGTAGTGAAGATCTCCTTCTGTTTCCATGGAGACTGACAGGAACGTGATGTAGCTGGTCTTTATCAGTTTGTGTCATATGACCCTAACGTTAGTCTTTGCTCCCGTTAAAGTTTCTATAAAATGAAATCTCCTCCACAGCAATCTTTCATTACATTGGGCCGAAAAGCAAGAGCCGATGTGTTGCAGGATTCAAAATAACATCTACTGTCTTTCAGTGGTAGACTCCTTTGTATCACCGACATAGTTATTTTTGTTTGTTCTAGCACAGCGATTAGACATACACAATATTCTTCGTGTAGGTCTTAAAATAGCAGTCTCTTCTACGATATCTTCTACTTTTAATCTTTGTTTCACACGGATAGTGCTTGCGCACACAAAAGGTTGTGTGTTCTTTTCCGGGTCTGCATTTCCTCTCCTTTAAAAACAAATACAAAACGAGGCCATGGAAACAAAAAAGGCTGCTAGAAATCAATTATGGCCAAGTGGGACTGCATATTAAGCAGCACAGCTTATCCTTACGCGAGTTTAACTAACAGACAAATGGGAGACAACGTGCAGGCGTCTACGCCACCATGAGTGATTACCTTAATCTGAGCCGGGTCGACAATCACAGCTTACACCAGGCTTGTTTAGGTAACTGATTGATAACTGCTTGGTGTAGTCCCCTCGATGTTCCGTAACCCATCTAGAGGCTGAAAGAACCACATTGGCTAACCATGTTTGTCGAATCTTTGATGGAGAGCATGACTTCTGTGGTACAACCATGACTATGAATCATACGTTGCCAAAATAAAGCAGAAAATAGTTCCAAGTCTGGATTTCATGTTTGTTATTCTAAGCCCCTGGTTCCACTGTTGTCCCCGTTTTCCAGATTCGAACTCAGCTCTGCAAAAAATGGACACTAGAATCTGCTTTGATCATAGAAATATACGGATGAGCTGTTGAACAATACAATGTATTCACCTTGTCTCTACTGTTCTCGGTGAATGTGTTTGTTTTATACTTGCACGTATGTCATAGTTAGAGATAACGTACTAACTTGTTTTGGATGAAGGAGAAAGAGATGAAATCACTTAATGAACAAAGATCATTCTGGCTATCAGTCTCCAGATCAACGGAGTACAAATTCGAAACTAAACTACAGCCTGTTTTATTTTACAACTAGTGGGACATAAAAACGGTGCCTGCACAATTTGTGGCGACTATACAAACATACATTTATTCCTCATCTCTATCTTTCAGCGGACTTTAACAATGTGAATGAAAGCCAATATTATCATTGTATATAGTATCATCATGTAGCATGTCCTTTACAGATGGTGGCTCCCATCATAGCACGTCTGAAAGAAACTAGATCTCTTGCCAAGCATCCAGCCAGCTCCAGCGTCATGCCTAAGCATTCCTTGGTATCTTGATGTCATTGCCTTTTTGATCTACCTCTCACTGTCTTGCCCGGCACCATACCTTCCATTATCGCGAGAGGTCGAATAATTCAAGTTTCAATCCCTAAAGTCTCCATAGAGGTGCGATCAGCGCATAGTCCTATCGGAGACGACGAATAAACTATGAAGTCCCATGTACACATTATGCACGTTCAAGAACTATTGGCAGTTGACCATCGATAAGATCAGAATATTATCCGCTATACGGACACAATTTGTAAAGGTAACTAAATGTATATCTAATAATGGCCTGCAAGAAGTCAAGAAGGAGTGACCGTTTCATCATGCAAGTGTTGTTCGTCCATCGTAATCGATGAGAACCACTTTGTCAACATTCACTGTTCGCATGAGTTCGAAGATGGCTAAATAAGCTAATCATAGCCTTGAATTGGCTGTTGCACTTTATACATGGAAATAAGACACCTCCTTCCACAGGAGCTGACTTGCGGAGCAATTGGGGGCGATTCTTCCCAGTCATGACGATTAATACCACACTGGATCAGTGATCTCTTTAGCGTGTCCTTGTGCCTTTTTCTGCTTCCCACCGCTTGCTCTCTTGCCAATTTGGAGCTCACAATAAAGCAACTTTTTTGGTAGACGTTGAGTCGAAATGGGTACCACATGGCCAGCCCATCTCAGCTGTGTTGCACATATCATGGTGTGTATACTTTTCATGCCCAATCGCGCTAGCACATCTGTATTTGGCACCGTGTCCTACCATCTAATCCTCAGCAGTTTCCGCCAGAAGTACATCATGCAAATATGTCGGTACACTCAATTCAAGGTATATACAAAAAAAGATTACCATACCTTGAGAGGTAGAAGTGGATCTACTACGAGAGAGTATTACAGGGGTTGCTGTGGCAGTTTGCTTTACAATACGATGAGCTAGTCGGCCCCAAGCACAACCCAAACTGAAACTGCTGGACAATCACCAAGAATGAAGAACGGAAATACGTATATTCTAATTAAAAAGTGGAAAGCTATAAGAATGACTGGTGGCGAGATAGGTGAACAGATGTACGTGTGTGTGCGTTGGTTTGTGGGTAGATATATGGGCGCATTGATAGATAAGTCGATAGACCAACGATTTGATGATGGACATGAGAGAATGCTTGAATGAACCGATTGATAGTGTAATGAGGGATTAACCTACTCACAGTTTAGGCGAATAGATGAACAGTTAAATGAATGGATCAATGGATACGATTATATTGATATATTACGTGGACACATTGATGAATGGATAGATATATAACACATTTAATCGATGGATGGATGGACGGGTTGATGTATTGATGAGAGGAAGGAGAGTCGAGCTGATGGGTAATGGGATGAGTGATTAGCAGACTCACATTTCAGTAGACAGATGGATGGATGAATTGTTAAAATAATTGATATAAGAACAGATACAGGAATGGATTGCTGGATATATGGTAGAATGATAAATATATGGGCTTGTTTAATTGGTGGATGATCTGATGTATGGCTGTCTGAATATATAGATTAAGTGTCGATAGATGGATCAATCGATTGGCGGAAGGATAGATGTATCGGTAGATGACCGATGGATAAATGTATGAACGGATTGGCAGACCGACAGACGGATTGTCGATGGATGTATAAATGAATGGGTGGATGGATGAATGGTGAGTGCATGAAGGGAAGAGTGGAATGAATGGGTGGATATATGAAGGAACTAATTAATGTATACATAAATGGATGGACGGATGGATAAATGAGTGAATAAATAATGAAACAATGGGCCGAGTGGCGAACAGCCGGACAGAAGGGCAGTTCGATGGATAAATAGATAGATACAATGAAACACAGCAAGACATCAATTTGATACAAATTGCAGAAATGATATTTTTCTCCCTTTCCCGCCTTATGGTCAGGCGAACCACGTGATGAAGTGTCACACTCAATTTGGTTGACAATAATTACACATCGTTCATTAGTAGATGATTTACAGCAGGGAGCACTGAACTTCACTGCGATAGGCGGCATCGCTTGTCCTCACTAACCCGTCTCTTGCAGGTACTGTAATTCTTTGTTGCTACTGCTTTATAGCATTAATCAAAATATTGTCGTGTAATTATAATAACGCGAGAGAGAGAGAGAGAGAGAGAGAGAGAGAGAGAGAGAGAGAGAGAGAGAGTTATAAACGAGGCCATTAATATAACTTACTTATGTGATATTCGTCTTTGGCTGTTCTGTTCAGAATCAACGTCATTACACTCCGGGCAGACCAATAGGTAATCAGCTCCTCTCAGTAAAAGGTAAAGAGTGTAGATACTGAGGCCGCAGGTGCAGCAGAGGGAGTGAGCTGACTGCAGCCAGTGACGTAAATCTGAATGCTTGCTTCAGGGTCGGCGAACAAGATCTGACCAAGAAGCTATTCAGCCTCTAGGTTATATCCCATGGAACAGGCTGTACTAATGCAGGTTGCCTTAGAGAATAGGACGGCAGTGGGAAGGAAAACCCAGTACCTAAAAAAGCCAGCTGTAACTGGATGTGTCGGCCAAAAGGCGCATATATCGCAACCTTGGTGTAAACCACGACACAACGTCACAACATTCTATTCAGGACGAACGTCGAATACGAAATGGCGAAAATACCGATGGTTCTTGTAGCTCGCCAGTTCCACACATTTTTACTCCGTCCGCTGCAGGACCTGTGGATGATTTCAAAACTTGTCAATCTGTGCATCGCTGGTCCTTCCATTTTAATGTCTTCATTCAAGAAGCGGTCGCTGGTAAACGTTATAGCACCATCACTATCCATTGCTGATGTCACCACTACATGTGCCGCTGAGGCCAAGGTGGCAGCTCTAGTATTCCTCCAAGCCTCACCATGATCAGAGCAGTAGATTCATACACAATCGTGGCGGTCTAAAGCATCTAATCTCTACCTCCAGTATCCTTGCATGTCACATCCAACCACTACACACCTTCCGAAGCATGGATTGAGAGGGGGAGACGATTACGGCACTCGTTAAAGATATCCGCAACGGCCACCTCAAAGCCAGCCGAAGTCAATGCCTCGATCTTCATTCTCAAATTAGTGGTTGCTATAATGCATGCTAGTGAGATTGACACAGAGAGCAAACATTAGGGTTGAAAACGAAACACATATCGGAATACTACTGATAACTTTAATTACAAGACAGTTTGTGTTATAGAATCCCCAAAAGGAAGAGAATTAGTAGCAAAACAACTTTTAAATAGCCCCGCTCTGCAAGATGATTGTCCATACAATCAATCGGCAGAAATGAAACTACAAGTTAATTGCGAGAAATTAAAGAAAACAATTAAGAAAGTCATACTGTTCTGATAAATGGTAAAGCCACTGGCCCAGATGGTATGGTGGTCGAACCAAACGAAGAAGGATACCAGCACCAACAGACATATAAAATAAGTTTCTTTGTAACGTTTGACAAATGATAAGAAATACGAGCAGACTGGAATAAAGTTGTATAGCCAAGCTGTCAAAGAACGGAGACCTGCAGCAATGTACAAATTATACAAATTATTTACAAGTGACAAATGGGATATAAGTCATATACCGCAGGAACTGAAAAATACCACAATTGTGCACATGTACAAACAAAAGGGCAATCGTCAATATTGTGATAACCACAGCGAATCTCTCTCCTGTCGATCGATGGAAAGATTCTAGCTTGAATCTTACTCTACAACTCATCAGTAGCAGAAGTTACTCACAGAGAGCCTATTTAGATTTCGAGTTGGTTGCCGGGCGGCTGACATGAATTTACCAGCTCGTCAAACCCAAGAGAAATGTAAGAAACAACATTATGATATGTACACGGCTTTTGTTTGTCTGACAAAGGCCTTTAACACTGTCAACAGGTGCGGACTCTGGAAAATCATGGCGAAAGAAGTTGTTCAAGCGTTATGAATGTCCATGAAGATCGCTAACATTATTTAGAAAAAGTGTGAGGATACGAAGCCTTGTAATGTCATGAAACTTTCTCCTGGTCATTGATTGTGTGGAGAAGATAATAACATCAATCAATAACACTTGAATTCAACGGAAAAACTGGAAATAATTTGGTGATTTGACACTTTGGCTCTTCTATCCTATAACCTCGAATAGATTTCTACTAAAGTAGGTATAGGAAATGAAATGTCAAAACAATTGAAACTTAGATTACATAGAAACAAAAGAAAATGATCAAAATAGATTAACTAACGAGAATGAGATTCCATTAGGACACCTTCTCTTACAATCATGCCATAAATCGTGCCATCAATAAATGCAAGGCAGAAAGTACATATGAAGATATCAAAGAAAGAATACAAAAGAAGTGATGAACATTCTTTGCATTTAGAGAACTTATAGAAATCATACATACAATTAGTCTAGTACAAAAATAAAATTCTTCAACTACAAAGAAAAGTCCGTCACCATAAAATTGTATCGGTCTAAGACATGGAGAACAACAAAAACAAGAACCAAAAAGGTATAGACATTTGATTAAGAGTGATTGCGCAGAATATAGAGATATAATATGAAACTTTTAGTAGAACCAGACACATATCAATTGAACATTACTCGAGGTCAAAAGCGTTGACGTTGGATAGAACACATATTTAGGAAAATTAGTCGACATCACTAAAAGACAGTCTTTGTTCTGGAATTCCTAATGCAAGAGAAATAGTAATGGACAAAAACACATATGAAGAAGCGAGCTCTAGACAAACATAAAGTAAACAGTAAAGAGGTGAACAAAGCTGGAAAAGATGATGTGTGTATTTATTCACTACATGTGCTCCACAGGGGGCTGAAAGGTTTTAATTGACTAATTGATTATCTATATCATTGATCGTTACCAATTCTTCATGACGCTATCTATAATAGCTATATTAATAACCGTTTCTAGTCATAATTGTTAGAAAGAAAACATTGAGCTGTTAGAAACCTTACTAAAGCTCGTATAATATTGCCCATAATTGCACACCAGCGTTAAGGTCTCTTCTACATCTGTGTCTGGTTACTCGCATGCCATCATGGGTGTGAGGTCAAGTACCCTCACGTGGTGATGGGCTCTGTGAAGTTCTGGTCAATCAGTTTGATTTCATCCTTGGCTGCTTCGAGGATCATCCACATCTGCATCTCTGTCACGTTCACTCTGGAACTGTCTTCTAGCTAGATTTTTCTCAGAGCGCATTTCATAATGGGATGTTTCTTCATTCACACATACACATATGCGCGTGCACACACTGACACACTCACACGCGAAAGCACAACAGGAAAACGTTTGGCAACGCATAAGTAGATTCGCTTAATTCATTTATAATGTATGTGTTTTTGTGAATTCATATTGATCATGCACTGTTTGGTCAATATACTGTCATAACTCGATTGCTGACATACTTTCATTCCTGGCCCATTTCTTCTTCTTCTTCTTTTTCTTCTTCTTTTTATTCATATTCTTCTTCTTTTTTCTCGCTTATCCTGTTTTGCCGTTCATCGTCAGGTTATGAAGAGATCTCTAGAACGAGCCCTACGGTGACATTCACCGCCTCAGATATTTTATAAAGCAACATTTTCTGTGGTCGGTCTTTGGCCTTCAATCTGTTGTGTCTGTTTAGCATTGATTTGCTGCAGGGTGCTTTATGGTGTAGACTTGTTGCGTGGTCAAACCAATTTATATTGCTGTCTTTTCATGTAGTCAAATACTGATGTTGTTCACACTAGTTTCCTGATGTTATTGTTTCTGATCCTATCTCTCCTTGTTGTACCAACTATTTTTTTCGCAGGAACTCCATTTCTGTTGTTTTGATTTGTCGATTGGCATGTGATGTTAGTGTCCAGTTTAACTGTGATAGCATAGTGTCGGGACGAAAATCGTGTTGTATAAATTTATTTTGGTGGACATCACATTATTCGATCAGCCAATCAAATTCCCAGCGTCCACGGTGCACATAAAACACATTACAGAATTATTAGAGTATAAGGAAAATGTTTTTATACAGCTTTCAATGCAATCATTCTAGCTGCTATCTCGTATTTCCTGATTGACCACTACACATCTTTTAGCCCCACAATGTATGTAACGTTTCCTAGAGAGACAAACCTCTCAAACTATTTATAACATGTGATATTCCTATCTGCAGCATTGTAGTATCCATACATTACTGGTGAGTTTGATATCAGCTACCTTGATGGACACAATAGCTGCACTCTCCTTTTGATCGTCGGTGTCAGAATGGAGGTAAATATGTCCAAGGCTGCCGCAAGGCTCTACACTCTCGCCGGGGTTGTTCAATGTCTTCATCAACCAACAATGCCAGATCGAATATTAACATTTGCATTTGGCATCTTGACGTAAAGGACTGGCTCATATTAGCATGAGGTGTTCAAAGACATCCACGGGACTTTGCAGATAACGGTGCGCTGATTCCAGCTCCCAGATCAATCCTAACAAGACCTGGTGTTACTAGAACAAATCTGTAGTGAAGTGTGATCTCTCGGATGTTACCTTTGATTGATGTGCTATTGATAGGTGTGACAGGATGAAATACCTAAGAACAAAACAGCACCTGTTGTACAACATTTTTGTCATTGCTGGGGTAGTTAAGGGATTTTATAGGCTGAGAATTACAGGCCGCTACGCCACTGCCCTCCTAGTCAGCAGGCAGGCATACAAACCATTCAGCCACGCGCTTCCCACCTTGGGATAACCATGAGTATTTTGTAACCATTGCGATCAGACCATACAGAGATGCAAGTGAGGTCTGGGTGTACTCAAAACCATGGCAGCGGCAAACTTGGAACATATTCTTTCTAATCACTTTGTGTCCTTCGTGTGCCTTTCAGCGTGAGGCTATGAAGAGCTTTCTTGATCGTGCCCTAGTATGTGCTTCGTACATGGCGATCTTCACTGCTTCTGTTATTTCTACTATCCATATTCTATGTGGTCGGCGCATGACTTTATATCCATTGTTTCTATGTAGCATTGCTTTCTGAGGGGTACTATCTGGTGTTTGACGTGCCACGTGTTCGAACCATTTGGTTTATTGTCTCTTGATGAGGTCATACACTGATGTTGTACCTACGTTTTTCCTCAGTCTTCGTAACTGGTTTGATCCATTCTTGTGTGTGTGATCGTTTAATCTTTTAATCGTCAGCTGTCACGGGCAGTTGTTGATTGGGCATTTGGCATCATCACGCTATCAAGATTATTATGTGAACGGTTAGAGAGTATCCTCAATGAATGGATGCGATTGGCTCTGGGATGAACTAAAGACGCCCAATCTTAAATATGTGGTACATGCTGAGACTACTGCCTGTGACATCCAGATATAAATTGACACAAATCAAAGCCTACACGCTTTTGATCACCAACAGACCGCACCCAATGCGCAATAACACCTCAAACATCAGAGATCAAGTGAGGATGGCATAGATGACACATTCAGAGAGAGACGATAGTCAAGGAAGAAGATTGGGCTCACACTGGCGAAAGGGTAAATTAACACAGGCATCATAACTCTAGGCAAGGAATGTAGAGAGTAGGGTAATGGGAAAACAGAGCTCAAGCTTAATAAACTCATACATGAAAACATGCAGTATAATGGTGACATCATATATATCTATAGATCGGTGCTAAGAAGGGAAATATATGGTTAGGGTTTCCCAGCTAGAGTGAGAGGGTCGGTTGTCGCTAAGCAGAGAGGTTCATTCAGAACACCAACTTCCTGTACGAGAATGGAAATGGCAGCATTGACTGTACCTATTAGATGGCTATCTGAGACCTCTTTAACAGGGGCCGTCATTATGTCAGACTCCCAATCCTTATTTTGGAATTTACAGAAGGGCTAGCTAATGTATGAGTGGATGGCAGCCGTAATGGCATCAAACCTGCAAGGTGCTAGAGTGGATCTACTGCTCTTGTCCTTCTGGGGTTCAGGACAACGAAAGAGCTGATATCCTGGCTTCACATGCAACACTTGGCATAGAGAGGAACAAAATTTTTAAGCCTATCAATGACTGATCGGTAGATGACAGCACCACATTAGATGAACCAGCAATTTATTGACTGCAGATCTTTGATTTCGTACGAAGTTCGAGCGAACTAGGGCGCAAGAGAAAGGATCAGAAGTGTATACAATCAACAAGCTGCAGAAACCATCATTATCCAGGCCCTTCACCATTAACTGACAGAGACGCGGCACCTTTGGGTATGTCCAGAGTGCAGTGAAGTCGATTCTTAGAAACAGAACAGAATATGATTTTTTACGCACTGCTGGTTTTTTCCGCTTTCCTTTGAAGTACATTTCCCATGACCTGTGCCAAAATTATAGAGCATTTCTTGTAGTTATCTCGCATATTTAATTCTAATCTTTCATTACTCTATAGTTCATTAATACGTCCCATTCATCTGCCTGTTAGTGTCTTATTCAGCATGAATCGTTTATCTCATGTTTTCGCATGCATCGTGATGGCAAGCATAATTTCCACGTTAACTCATTGATTAACATGCGCCGCCATACTCGCGTGTATGTGCATGCATGCGTGTGTGTGTGTGTGTGTGTGTAGTGTATGTGCGTGTGCGGTGTATGTGCGTGTGTATATCAGTTTGTGCATGTATGTTAAGTACGTGCGTGTGTATTTATATATGCGCGTGTGTGTGTATACATACATATATACATACATGCAAACCTACATACACACAGAAATACAGAATTATATATATATATATATATATATATATATATATATATATATATATATATATATATATACACATATATACATGTATGCACGCTTACGCACATGCGCATACAGGCACACACACACACACACATACATACACACACATAAATATATATATATATATATATATATATATATATATGTGTGTGTGTATCTATTTGTCTTTCTTCGTTTGATAGTATACTTCACTTCTTGCCACTCTTACACACTGGTATCTGTGTGTGTGTCCATATTTGCTGCAAAAAGTCGTGTATAATTTAAGTCTGCTTCCCTGACCCACCTGTGTTGAGCTGCATGTACAAACTCTTGTTTTTGTAGAATTTCTAATAGGTGATAATTTCCGATATTATAAATTATTCACAGTTCTGAACTATTTTTACTAGATGCTCTATCTTTGCGGTGAATACATTTCCTCTGTGTGAGCCAAACATTTGGCAGCGAAGAAAAAAATACAAATTTCTCAAGGTTTGTTTCACTCATTGAAGTCTTGAATTTAATTAAATATCCCCATCATTATTCCATTGATTCAGAGGACCGGAGTACATTGACGGTTTTAGACAGTTTGCGTGTATACACACTTTGCATGTATTGTATGAATTAATGTATTAGTGATATAAACATTGAATATGTGTACTGTAGTAGCGAAGATGAAGTAACAAGGCCTTAGCAGCTAGAAATGTTTTCAGAACACTCGAACGTTAAAAAATACGAAACGGAGATCATTAAGAGATTTGCAATGGCAAAGAAGCCAGCATGCGAGATTCACTTCTGCTCAGGCAGAAATCTCAGAGTTTAAATTTGGGAATCAGTATATGCTAGACAGTTTTATTGTATGAAATATAAACCTTGACCCTGCTCAAGAATATGAAGACGATAATCTTAGCCTTTGATATGTGGATATTCAAAAGACTTCGACGAATTTCTTGGAAAAAAAAAAGAAAAATAAAAAAGGGGGTTTTGGAACAACTCAAGGTGGGGGAAATACTTCTGAAAGAAATAACAAGCAGACAATAAAATATTTTTGTCATGTCAAGCGACAGAATAGTCTGCTGAAAATTATATTGGAGGGGAGAATGGTGGGCAAGAGATGCAGAGGGTGGCAGAGGTACGGATGGACAGACAACATCAAGATGTGGTCGAGACATAATTTGATTGACTGTACCAACCTGACACAGGACATAGACAGCAGGAGATCCATTAACGTTAACCTCCGTTGTCAGACGGCACTAGATGATGATGATGTGTGGTATATGTGTGTTTGTATATATTATATAAATAATAATAATAGCTGTCCTTCGTTGTCGATGATGACCGCCGACATCATCCTTGTCACAGATTTCCCTGTTGGGTGTGAGTGCGCATGTGGCTGAACAGGCCAATGCGAGCACGAAAACATCTGCTACATATCGGGCAGACGAGGTTTGTAGAAGGGATGGTGTTCCCGCTGCTCGGGATTTCCGCGTCTCGCGTCTGCTCTGGGCTTTCACAGCACGGTCGTCTTCACCGGCAGCTACACCCGATTTGACGGCGCTTCTCCAGTCAGATCTGTTTTGCGCAAGACATTCCTAGGTGTCGATGTCTATCTGGCAACTTTTTAGTGAGTCCTTCAGACCGTCTTTAAAACGTTTCTTTGGGCGCCCTCTCTGTCGCCATCCCTCTCTCAGCTCGCCGTAGAGAAGCTTCTTTGGGAGCCGCTCGTCTGACATACGGACGAGGTGTCCGGCCCATCCTAGTCGGGCTTTTTCTAGCAGTGCATGGATGCTGGGCATGTTAGCCCTCGAGAGAACCTCGATGTCAGTGACACGATCTTGCCATCGGATGTGGAATATTCGCCCCAGGCAACCTGTGTGGAAGTGGTTTAACCTCCTTGCATGCCCAGAGTATACAGTCCAGCTTTCCCAAGCGTATAGTAGGGTTGGAATGATGGTTGCACGGTAGACTTTGAGTTTGGTCTTGACGCTGATGCCACGACGTGTCCAGACCATAGAGCGCATTCTACCAAAGGCTGTATATATATATATATATAGAGATTTATTTATATATATATCATAATCATCACTATCATTGGCGTTTCAGCATCTGGAAGCCATGCGCGTGATGCCCTTTGAGTCTAGTCCATCTCCGTCTTCTTCTTTTACACTGTTTGCTATGATTGTAAAGACCGATCCACGAATTGCAGTCCCTGACACAGATCGTGCAACCATACTGAGAAGGCTGGTTTGCCAGGGTATCCCCCGGCCTCTTCAGTCTTCCTCTTTTCTCACGCAGCCAGAAAGCCTCTTCGAGCATCGTCAGCCCCAATGTCCCTTTTAACTGACTGTCCATAAACAGCTCGATCCTGATATCGATATACACAAGCAATCGCAAACTCAATCTGCCATTGTACTCTGTTGAGAAGACATATGGTGGCCACATACGCAGAACAGCATGTATGCTGACAGTCATAACAGGTTGCTTGAATCATGGCAGCAAACCAGAATGTAGACTTAACTCAGCCTCCAAGCGGCCGTCCTCACGGAACACTGAACTAGTATAGTCTGGCTAAGAGAATATGGATGGCAGTGAGAATGCAAGCCTGGCACTCAAAAATGGCACATGGAAACGGGTGTGTATGGCTGGAAGGCGCAGATTTCTCACCCTCGCTGTAAACTACAACATAACGTTACAGTGTCCATTTAGGGACAAACAAAAAAGAAGATGAAGACGATGATGGATATGAAAACGAGAACAGTAACCGATTCGTCCAAGAAGTAGAACAAATTTTGTTCGCTTACGAAGTATCTTACGATCCTTTGAATGGATGAGCAGGAACTGTCTTCTCGGTTTAGAGCATAAAAATACTGAGAAGTAGGCCTCAGATACCATGTTGTTAATACAACAGTAACAACACAAACCTTGTCACCAAACGGCATTTATCAGAGACAAGATATAACACACATGAATACAACTAACAAATCACTCGAAACATGATTAATACGTAACGTACTTAGGTCCAGCGTTCCTCGGCAATGGAGACCCCAGTGATGGTGGATCTACGCCATGTCTAGGATTCTGTGCCATGTACTACCATGAGTTTGTGGCATCGATATTTTCAAAGAGTTTTAAAGCGTATTTTTTGCCCACTGACAAGATGCAGGCACTCTTTAAGCTCACCATACATTGGCTGTTTGGAGATGCTAATATCTGGCATGCGCACGATACGACCGGCCCACCTGATCTGGGTCTTTTGTAATAGTATGTCGGTGAGGCATTTTTGGCGGCTTCTGGTACACTATCCTACAGCAGCACTTGCTCACAGCGGGATTAAGAAAGACATGTGGGAAAGGAGCAAACAACTGCTACTGGAACAACCAATTACGTGAAGACAATGATGATTGAAGGAACTGCGATGAGCACCGTCCAACAACAGTCAGGCTCTCATGGTGGAATCCACAGACGAAGAGAAGAATAAGTAGTCCTACAATTACGCGGAAACAGGAATGTAAAAGGTAACTTCGATTCGATAGTTACCCCTGGAGAGAGACAGACAAAAGTAGCACAGGACCGTTTATGCTGCCAGATGTGGCCAATGGCATATGAACGGAAAGCTTTGATTACTTGATTGATTGAGCGAGTTTTTAATGGCTCTTCTTACATTCGGTAAAATACTAAAGAAGGTGGTCCTTGAGCCTCTTAGCTGTAGCGCATTGCAGGGATTTTAAGTAGACATACCACTACAGGGAACACAGTGTCGTTCCCCATCTCACTGACTAATTTTGTGGAACAGTCTGTATCCAGGTGCTTTGAGTGGACGTAAGGCGTATGTCTTGGGCGGTATATAGCATCTGGCTTGATCACAAATTAACTAATACATATGTATTTGTAAAACACATAACACAGAAAGACACGAATAAGTCAAAGTGGGGAATAACTTGAGAAAAAAAAATATATTGGAACCAAATGTGTAAAATGAATAAACGTATCTATATAGTTAACAAAATAACATGAGAAAATGAAGAAATAAATGGGATCATGACCTACAGTGGTCAGCGACCCATAGCTGACTGCTAGCATCAGGGCCAGCGAACCAGAGCTGTCAAGACCTTTCTACACCTCCACGTGGTGATCCTGGATAACAGGCTGCAGCAGGGCAGACTGGCTAAGGAGAATGGATCGAAGAGGGAATGCTAACCCGGTACTCAAAAAATGCTTGCTGAAGTCGGATGTGTTGAACCGAAAGGTGCAAATATCGCAGTCAAGCTATAAACTACGACACAATGCCTGCCGTTCTCTGGGCTACATTCTGCTACTTAAGCCCTTTCATGGTTTGGTAGCGGGAGATTGAGAACGAACAAAACCAAGCCAAAGAGATAAATATTGGAACCAAATGTGTGAAATGAATGGACATATCTCCATAGTTAACAAAACAACATGAGAAAATGAACAACGATTGTCACAAACCAGGATTTTCTTACATTCGCCAATTCACCAAATCATTGCATATAAGATGTACTGAAAATAAAGAAAACACTGGTGCAAAGAGCAAACAATTAATACTCAATCAAAAGTGTTATAAAAAAGATATGATTAATGAACCTTAAAGCAAAAAGAGAGTAGATTATGAAACACTCCGCCCTGTGTTTGAATCATTGACACCACAATTGATTACCATTAGTGGAGTGTTTTGGTGCAAACACAAGTGGCGTAGTGAGAGAAACTGTGTGTAATGGTTTCGAGTTATTTTCTATCGCTACAAATTTGTTACACACCTGGTGCGTTTTTGAGTGTTTTGTTTTAATAATTGTTTTTTCTTCATTTTAATAGCATTGCTAATGCTTTAATTTTTCTGTTTTAGTCTACTGTTGAATAATTTGCTACTATTTGCATACATACCAGCTTCTAACTATATGTGCCTGGTACCGCTGCTCCTCGTCTACTCAGCTATAAATGACTACCTGACATATGCGTTTGGGAAGGTGGAAAACCCAAACAGCAAGGAAGGGAACTAATCACCCTACCCCTCACATAGGCTGCGGCTTAGTACATGAAGCGTTATCTTCATCCCTGACGGCAATTGCTGTCATGTGACTGGCCTTGACCTTATAGATATATGGTTTTCGTGTTAGACTGATAAAGGCAATAGCGGACGCAGATTTGTGGGAAATACCGCTGGAACAACCAGTACAGTAGGGCATTTGGGAGAGCATGCTGGGATAGATAGAACACACTGTCAGAAAGAAGCCGGACAACATAACCAGACATCCGCTGGATTGGTACCCACAGCGAGCGAGGCGAGTGGGGAGGCCAAGGAACACCTAACAGCAAACGGTCGGGTAGAAAGTAAGTTCAATCGGTGGGGGATTGAGAACGACGACGACGACGAAGAAGAAAAAGAAAAAGAAAAAATTGGCGTCTCGTAGATATAACTCAAGAAGACTGCACACGATATAAACAGATGAAGAGCATTGTTGCGACGCTATGCTTGAAGGGGAATCTGAACGATACCTGATGATGATGGTAGATATATTGTTGACGTTCGAACCTTCACATGCTGAGTTAACTCTTGACCACATATCTGTCGTAGCAGGTTACAGTGGCTTCTCTTAGATTCCGAGGCGTACTGGAGCAGGTGTACCGGTGTCCTCACGACTATAGTGCAATGTGAGGATTCTCAATAAGCTCAAATAAAGAAATCGGAGCTGCGGTGGTAGTGAAGGTCAGAAGTTGATTTAAAAATAGATGATGGCTCAGTGACAATTCTAGGAGAAAAACAAAACGGAATCCACGTTACGACCAGAAGGCCGTCGTCAGAAACAAAACCCAAATAAAACAACTAACAAAACACACCTACAAAAACATGATTAATAATGACGATATAATACAGTTTGATTTTGCAACCAATACCTAGAAATCATTTCGTTATTTTAGTGATTCGAAGTTACCTATCCCTGATCAAGACTTTGTAGCGGTAACGTGGGGTTGTTTAATAAGCCATTAACTTAGTGTCTTTATCGACTTAGTAAGCTCACCATTTTGGGGACTACACGGTCGATCCCCACCTCGTTGGCTAGACTGTTGTAACACAATATATGTACATGAACACGACCGAGGACGTCAAGTAGAGTCTTGATGACTATGTTTTCTCTTCGCTCCCTTATATTAAGATGTACATTTTAAAATGCATTGTTGCTCTATATTAATAGTTATCAAAGACTTTCATAGTAATCAATCAATCAATCAATCAATCAATCAATCAATTATATTTAAGTGGCGATCATGACCCATGAGACAGAAACCGATGCTCTCCAGTTTAACTATGAGACGTCACTCTTTCTAGTTCCTGAACGTTGCTCAAACCCATAATATAGCCCTCTCTGACGATTGTTCTGCAGAGAATGTCTTTCGGTCTTCCTCTTTTCCTATAGCCAGAAGGTGACCACATAAATGTGTGCAGAAAGTCTGTTGCTATCCATTCTAAGAACATCCCCAGTATATGATGCCCGTTTTTTCCTACGGAAAGAGATTGTTGATCGGTGGTTCTTTAAATGTTGTGTTGGCTACAAATTCC
The DNA here is from genome assembly GCA_036924085.1 of Ariolimax columbianus. Lineage (NCBI taxonomy): Eukaryota > Metazoa > Mollusca > Gastropoda > Stylommatophora > Arionidae > Ariolimax > Ariolimax columbianus. The sequence goes on from JAVGWX010000001.1 coordinate 100,046,404, forward strand.
GTCCAGCCAATGTTCAACAGTTTCCTAAGACACTTATTCTCAAATGCATTTAGTCTCTTTTCCAATGCCTTTGTTATTCGTCAGTATTCACATCCAAAATTATAGTAATCCAGATACTTTAAAAATAAGTTTAAAATATGGCCCCCCAGAAGGACTCAGAACAAACACTTCATATTGGGTATCAACAAACATCATGGAGACAGTTTATGACACTTCCTGGAATGAACTGCTCGATTCATATATATTCCATTTCTCTTGTCCTAATAGAAGATATATCCTGTGGTCGAGAGGTAAGGCACTCCCATCTCAAAGCGATACACGGAAACGGCGTGGATTCGAGCGACACATGTTTCAAGCGACCCGTGGTCTCAAAGGAGTTGGACCAGAGTGCCTACATCCTGAATTACCTCCAGTCGTCTTGACTTTTGTCTTGTTATTTGTCCAAGGTAGTTCGGGACCAGAGAGTGTGGTTGATGACCAACGCAGTGATTCCTCTCTCTAATACAAATGCAGCGCAAGTTACATCCCCAGGATAAAAACTATCTGATGGTGTTGCCATCATGGTTTGCGATGGACAACTAACTCGTCACGTGACCATAGACTGGAAGTCAAGATGAGGTTCTTTTTTAAAGGTTTCATTATACAAAAATATTCTAGGAGGCACCTTTATGAGGTCCATTCTATTTCGAGCCCCTGTCCTGCAGCCTAGTCATAATAATCTTCGCCTTGGCACCTGAAACCCGTTGCGTTATCGGACGCCACCATGACCAGTCAGAAGGCGCTCTACCAAGCTAGTGGGAGGGCTGCCGCGTCCCAACTTGGCAATGGGGGTGTCGACCGAGTTTCCTATGGACTCCTAAAAGGGAGCGGGGTACTCCGCTACCTTGTGATGGGGGCCGCGAGGAGGGAGTGTTAGAGGAGTTCTACTTCTCCTAAGTGTCGAACCGGTGTCAGGGGACAGCGTGGGTTAGTGGTTAGTAACACGGCTCACAACCCAAAGGTGCTGGATTCGATCCCCATCACAGCACCGGCCGTTACCCCGGGGAAGCAAACACTTAGAAAGTACAGGAAGACGCAGACCCTTACATAAAATGCACGCTGAAGTCGGATGCATTGGGCCGGCAGGCGCAAAATAAAAACCACAGTGCAACGCACACCGCCTTTGTGACTAAAGAAAATAAGGCGAACCCCCCCCCCCCCCCCCCCCCCCCCAAAAAAAAACACACACGAAAAAACCAAACAACAACCGGTGTCAGAGACGATCATCTTCCATTCTCGAGCTCCCACCTCCGCACCCTCTGAATGTTTTCTCCCTGCGAGGCGATGACCTTCTTTCCCCGTTTAGAATACAGAGAAATTAGAGGGTGCATAAGGTCTCCGGTGGGGGGCGGCAGGGCGAGTGAAAATTGTTAATTGTTGTGAAATTCTGCATTGTTTTTCATCATCTAGACCCGTTACATAAACTATAAAGACAAACCAAAAACACTCGAGCACTATTTAATGCTTCAAAGAACACAAAAGACATCAAACAAAACGTACAAATACTTCTAACTTTCAAATATTTCCCCCTGTTTTGGTTTCCTTTTTTTTTTATTACCGGCGAAGAACTTATTTCTCTAATAACAGGATAATTGCCTGAAACGTTCGCCGGTCCGCGGCAAACGCAGAGAATATTTAACCTTGATCACGTAAGTGTAATTAAATCCACTTAGCGGAAGGAACTCCTTTATCGCTAGACCGCCGCTGCTACTCGTGAGCATGCTCGGGTAGAGGGGTGCCTGACACTGTACAAACAATCACCAACGTGTGCAACGGAAGAAATTATCGTCACGAAGCGAGTGGGCGTAAATTATACGTTTTTGAAAAGGTACTCGTATCCGAAATCGTTCCGGTAAACAAACATGAGAGGCAGGGGCAGCAACTGCCGCTTGGAGAGTAATCCCAAGGCATCGTCTTTAAGGAAAACGTACAATATCGATGTGGGGGGAAAGGGATGGAAGGTGAGGAGAGGGGAGGGGGAGGATTTACAGCTGGCAAACAGGTAGAGGGGGAAAAAAGGAGAAAATCCCTTCCAGAGTTGTCATGCAGGGTGATCAGGTGGATAGCTACCGTGTGTTGTTATTCTGATGAGATCAAGTTGTTTGCTGTTGTAGAGCGCGTTGGGAATGAACGATTACTGGTCTTGATTATGTTTCTAGAGAAAGTTTGATTTCAATGGATGTCTTTATCACGTACAAGGAGTTGAACTATACTGTATCTGATCTATCGAGTTTTTAGTGTAAGTGATTGGTCTTATACAGTGATTGATCTATCGAATCCTTAGTGTTAGTGACTGGACCTAGATAGTAATTGATCTATTGAGTCTTTAATGTAAGTGATTGAGCATACTCAGTAATTGATCTTTCCATTCTAGATGAAAGTGATTAAATCTATACAGTAATTGATCTATTGAGTCTTTAGTGTAAGGGATTAGGCATAATCAGTAATTCATTGTTCCAGTTTAACTTAAAGTGATTGAATTTATACAGTGATTGATCTATCAAGTCGTTAGTTTTAAGTGAATGGAACTACACAATATTTAAACTATCTAGTTAATAGTCTAAATTAGTGGAACAACCCAATACGTGAATTATCCAGTCTTTACTATAAGTGATGGAACTACCAAGTAATTGAACTTGTTAGTCTTTAGTACACCTGAGTGAAGCTATACAGTAATTTGATTATCCAGTCTTAAGTATTAGAGAATCGAAATATCTAGTAATTTTATTATCCAGTATAGTAGAATTAAGTGTAACTGACTAGTAATTGAACTTCCCAGTAATTAACCGTTCCAATATTTTCACAGGGTAATGAAACTCTTCAGTAGTTGAACAACACAAACTTCTGTACAGGTGATTGGACCCATTCAGCACTTCTACTCATTCAGTCTGTTAGTTCAAGTGAAACTGTAGAACAATTGAGCAATTCAATCTGTAGTTTAAGTGAGTAAAACTATAGAGCAATCTAATTTTCCAGTCTTTAGAAGAAAGTAAGGTATCCAGTAATGGAACTAAACGGTCTTTAGTAAAAGTCCGAGAAAATATTCAGTAATTGAGCAATTCAATCTTTAGTATAAGCAATGTAATTATCCAATCTTTAGAACAAATCAGTGAAAGTATACAGTAATAAAACTATCCAGTTTTTAAAATATATGAGTGGAACATTATTGTTGCTAATACTGACCAGTCATGGAACAATCCGGAATGGAATCAAAAGTCTCTTATTAACATACATTTAGGACCAATCGCGTATCATTATCTAGCTTGGATTGTTCTTTAGTGGTACTGTTTCACCTTTAGAACACATATGAAGTAAAGTGCGAGGCTTAGTGGAAGTCAGTTAATGTGTCCAGTTTTTTTTAAAAATGTGTTGAGAAATCAAAATATACAATTTCGCCGCCTGTGATCATTTCCTTTGCTACACGTGAGTGTGGAATCCTTTACACAAGTAAATACTACTGTTTCGTTTAATTCAAAAGTTAGTGTTTTTGAATTGTCTTATATGTAATTGAGTGTTACTGTCTCGTCTTCCATACAAGTAAGTGTTACTGTCTCGTCTTCCATACAAGTGAGTGTTACTGTCTCGTCTTCCATACAAGTGAGTGTTACTGTCTCGTCTTCCATACAAGTGAGTGTTACTGTCTCGTCTTCCATACAAGTGAGTGTTACTGTCTCGTCTTCCATACAAGTAAGTGTTACTGTCTCGTCTTCCATACAAGTGAGTGTTACTGTCTCCTCTTCCATACAAGTGAGTGTTACTGTCTCGTCTTCCATACAAGTGAGTGTTACTGTCTCGTCTTCCATACAAGTAAGTGTTACTGTCTCGTCTTCCATACAAGTGAGTGTTACTGTCTCCTCTTCCATACAAGTGAGTGTTACTGTCTCCTCTTCCATACAAGTGAGTGTTACTGTCTCGTCTTCCATACAAGTGAGTGTTACTGTCTCGTCTTCCATACAAGTGAGTCTTACTGTCTCGTCTTCCATACAAGTGATTGTTACTATATCGTCTTCCAGACAAAGGAATGTTATTGTCCATTCTGTTTACACATGTGCGTTAAACTACCCAGACACCTGTATAAGTCATTGATGTGGGGAGGATACTAACGTTTGGTCAGGCAAAATGTACTGATCAGACAAGTTAGTCAGGGTCAGGCAAAACATACTCGCCAAGACCCTCACATCGACGTGATCCCCGTAGTAGTGAGTGACACGCAAATGAAGCCAAGCATAGCACAACCGCATGGAGGACCTGGCCCACCTTCATCTGCAACCCTTCACTTAACGTCCTTTTCAGGGTGCACAAAAGAGTGACCTACTCATTGTGGGCTTTCGCAAACAACAACAAGTGATTGGTGCAGTCCAGTTTTGTAAACAACTGAGTGGAACTCTCCAATTTATGCCACACATGAAGAGTACTATTCAGTATTTAGCAGAGTTGATGAGTCCTTTTTGAAAGTAAATGCTCGTTCAATCCATTCGTTTTCCTTGTAGGGACAACTGCCTATTTATTGAACGATTACATGTTGCATATTGTCTAATGTTTACCGTATGTTAATGGCGTTATCCAATCTTCAGCACCAGTCGTGGCACTATACATCCTCCATCATCCTCGCTGGCCTGAAAGACCTGAGATCATACATTAACGGTTACAGTATAACAACAGTGATATATCCGCTGCGACCATTTATAACCGACTGACGACAAGATAGCTAGATAGCTTGGTCAGCATTAAAACAAGAAACGACAAACAAGATAACATTAACAAAAGAGCATAAATGAATGTCAACCAAATATTTTATTTATAAAGTTATCTCGTTAACTGAAAAAAAGGAAAGAGAAATTAACGCAGTGCAGTCGATAAAACATGGAGAAAAAAAATCACGACGATTTAAAAGGATGTTTGTTTTCAATCGAATTATCGGAGATCGAAGACACGGCAGTGAAGGATCTGACACCAGCCAGCGATTCATAGCTGGATGTTTGCATCATGGTCAGTGACCGATATCTGATTAAGACCCTAATCCATCTCCAAGGAGTGATCTTGGAAACAAATTGCAACATGCAGCCTGACTTAGCGATTAGTATTCATGTGTTTCCCAATCAAAGAAATGTTTTCTAAAATTGGATGTGCTGGATCGAAAAGCGCAGATATCGCAGCCTCGATTTAAACCACGGCACATACTCACACACGTTTGTTTCAGAAGGAACGTCGAAGAAGAAGAAGAAGACGAAGAAGAAGAAGAAGAAGACGAAGAAGAAGAAAAAGAAGAAGAAACATCTGAAAAAACAATGTGATGTCATAGATAAATATCATGACCAAAATTCCTATGACGTGTCGAGAACTATTCAGTAATAATATATCATGTTGACAATGAAGCACATAGATACTAAAGTGTAAAAATAGTGAAGTGTATAAATAGTGAAGTGTGTAAATAGCCAGAAGTGTGTAAATAGTGAAATATATAAACAATATAATGTGTAAATAGTCAAGCTTGTAAATAGTGAAGTGTATAAACAGTAAAATACTTTAACAGTAAAATGTGAAAATAATAAAATTTGTAAATAGTGAAGTGCGTAAATAGTGCATTATGTAAATAGTGAAGTGTATGAACAGTGAAATGTGTAAATAGTGAAACGTGTAAATAAACAAATGTGTAAATAACGAAGTGTGTAAATAATGAACCATGTAAATAGGGAATGGTATCAATAGTGAAGTATATATACAGTGGAATATATATCAACAGTCAAATGTGCAAATAGTGAAGCTTATAAATAGGAAAGTGTGTAAAAAGTGAAATGTGTAAATAATGACGTGTATAAATGGTGAATTTAGTAGACAGAGAAATTGGGTAAATAGTGAAGTGAATAAACAGTGAAATGTGCAAGTAGTGAAGTGTGTAAACAGTGAAATGTGTAATTAATGAAATGTGTAAATAATGAAGTGTGTAAATATTGAAGTGTGCAAATAATGAAGTGTGTAAATAATAAAGTGTGTAGATAATGAAGTGTGTAAATGGTGAATTGTGTATATAGTGAAGTGTATACATTGTGAAATATAAACAGTTGAAGGTGTAAATAGTCAAATTTATAAATAGTGAAGTATATAAACAGTGAAATGTGTAAATAATGAAGTGTGTCAATAATGAAGAGTGTAAATAGGGAATTGGGTAAATAGTGAAGTGAATAAACAGTGAAATGTGCAAGTAGTGAAGTGTGTAAACAGTGAAATGTGTAATTAATGAAATGTGTAAATAATGAAGTGTGTAAATATTGAAGTGTGTAAATAATGAAGTATGTAAATAATAAAGTGTGTAAATAGTGAATTGTGTAAATAGTGTAGTGTATAAACAGTGAAATGCATAAATAGTGAAGCGTATACACAGTGACGTACATACGAATTTACCTACGTACATACGGGTAATGTTGATCTTGATGGCCAGTTCCTCGGCGATGCTTCGGGTCTCATCTTTATCTCCAACTGTCCCTGTCTTGGGCCACGGAAGTTCAGAGACATATAGGATGTAGCGAAGAGCAAGGGAGTCTGACCAGCGCATTGGAGGTCTTCCCTGCGGTCTCTTTTAGCCTCGCGAGTACCTGACTGCTGTCGCCGGTCATCAACTATCGTTTCGTAGTAAGATAAGCCCTACCCATCTATATTTTACCTCATCGGACTATTACTTATTAATATACGATGTAGCAATGAGCAAAATTGCTTTGGAAAAAGACATGTTTGGCTGTTCAGCACTAGGACACAGGGGGATGTCGAAGACAGATATCTTCTTCATTGGCTTTCCATCAGCCATTTATATTTCTCGCACACACCTGGCACATGTCTCAGGCTTCTCTTGTCGTCTTAGAGTTATTTTCTAACACTCAATTTATTGAGTTGAAGAGGTGCATAAAGTTAGTATGCTCCACAATGGAGTCGACAGACTTGGAGATTTTATTTCACATCCTGTTTATTCTACGCACACTGGCATATATCTGTGTCAAGAATGTGAAATCGTTTTAATAGATAACACTTCTGTCTCCTGTGGTCTGTTCGCAGTTTGTTAATTGGTTTCTTCTTGACAACGACAAATATTTCCATTACATCGATCACTGTGTGTTTTATATGTCACCTGGGAAGTTCATTTTTATCACGATCAGCTGTTTTTCATAATACATTGTACATGATTTTTTAGTGAATAATTTCTCCTTTGCTTTCTGTCAGTTAATAAATTAATGTGTTGATTATAACGTTAGCTTTTACGAATGATTTCAGTAATTCAACACGCTATATTAGAATATAAAAAAATTGATTGTAGCTGACATGTTTTTTGTGTAAATCTATTTGGAATTTCTTCTTCCTCTTACGCGGTCAGACGTCGACTTAAATTTGTTCAAAGAAAGCAGCGGAAAATCTGAGGCTGTTTACACTGCCATAGAGATTGTCTAGTGCTGGCACTGGTGATGGCCATATGTGCTTTCTCTGGTCCTCGTTCGTTGTGCAATTTTGCAGCAGGAATGCAGGTGTCCTTTTCTCAGTAGCCCAGGTGCATTCGTCAGTAGCACCTATCTTCAGTTTATTGAATAGATGGTACCTCAACTCTGTTGTGTCCTGTGCGGAGTCTGAAGATCACCATCTGCTTTCTTCTGTTCAACTAGTAATCAGCATCATTTTTTGTGTGTAGCCAGTATGCTCTGTTTTCCATTTGTCTGTGTATCTGGCACGAATAAACCTTTTCAGATTTTTGTTACTTACACTTGAATCTGGTTATGGTAACCGTCCACCTTCTTTCGCCAGACTGTCTTCCTCCTTGTTGCTTTGAATGTTACAGTGGAATGGGTCCTAGTGCACAACGACTATTCTGGGTTTCGACCGCTGGCATAGTTGACAGAGTACTGATCTAAGGTCATTTAGGTGTGTATTAAATCTCTCCCTCCCTCCCTCCCTCCTCTCTCTCTCTCTCTCTCTCTCTCTCTCTCTCTCTCTCTCTAGCGCTGTAAACAGGGTTTTGAAATTTAACTCCAGAGAATCCGAAAAATATAAAATTCAGATCCAGCTGAATCCATAATAATAGAAACTTTCTAACTTTTTTGGTTGCAGTTTTTTTCCTGATGATTTTTGCAATGACTTTATTAATGTATTGTAATAAGTATATTTTTTTCGTGACTAAGTAAAATAGCAGGGATCTTATAGCTTGAGAACAAAATTAAGTGAAAAATAGTTTTATTTAGCATAAATTATCCTCAAATAGGTGAATGCAATTTCTCTTCAATTCGTTTTTATACGTGTACCCATGTCTTATCGGCGGCGAAAAGAGAAACAAAGAATAATATACTGTACCCTGTCACGTCTGTTGTAGGAAATGATTAATTGGGGTTAGGCATGGGGCTGACTTCACCTGTCTACAAGAAAACGACAATCTGTACAATATGGTAGAAGACGAGCGACTTAGTAAGAAGCCTATTTTTGTTAACTGGAAAAGATCAAATATATACATACTTTTACATTCTTTTCGGATATGAGATCAAGATGCTAAGCAGTGCATGAGCTGCAGCGGTCAGCAACCCAAAGCTGATTTTAGCGAATCAGACCTGCAAGACCATTTTACACATCTTCGAGATGGTCCTGGATAGCATAGTTTCTCTAAGGAGAAGGGATCGAAGAGGGAAGGCTAACCCGGTACACTAAAATGTCGGATGTGCCGAAATATCGCAGTCAAGCTGTAAACTACATCACAGCACATTCCGTTATCCAGACAACATTCTGCTATTTGCAAAGTCCTGTTCAGGACTTAGTAGCGGGAGTTCGAAAACGAACGACGACGAAGAAGAAGAATTTAATTCTGATAAAAGGACAGATAAGACTGCCGCAAAGATTTCAATAAATGTCTAAATGTGACGATAGCACAAAACGTTTGAGAAACGTTGCAAGCGAAACTAATTCGGACATGTTTATATTTCTTCCATACTTTGTTGTATTATGAGCGTCTCTTATGGGCCAGGGAGAAGGGACAACTGCAATAAATACAAAGACACGGGTTGAAAGATGGTTCACGTATGTTGATCTTAGAGTTGATGTTAGCGCGATCAATGCTAAACTCGAATAGAGTTGCTTGTCTCTGTTCTACCACATAACTGGAGCAGGGAGCAGTCGCAGTGAGATATGCCGGGCAAACAGTATAGGGTAGCTAGCACAGCTGAGGCCCACTAACCGTTACGAGACGGTATCGATTCCCACATATTGCGCTGGCCTAAGGGGATGGAGCAGTTGGTGATGCGTAACATGCCCTTTTGAAGGTCTTTAATTAAGAAAACGCTCCATTTTGTTCTATAGATGTCTTTCTTCGTAACGCTGTGAACTGTGTCTTGCACTTAAGAAAAATACTCTTTCTTTTCCAGTTTTTAGTTGTCGTAGCTGCTGCTGTTGATCGTGTCTACATTTTGCTATGTTAATTTTTGACGACGCTTCTTTAGTAGCGGGTTACATTCACTCTTCTTACATCCAAGGACGTGCTGGATAATTTGGATATGGTCATGCTAGCCGTAGTCCAGTTTGTCTCCTCGGCAATCTATCCACTATGGGGATCACAGTGTCGATCCCCACCTCGTTGGTCAAATAATTGTTGCAAAGCCTGTTTCCAGGAGCATGAATGAGGACATGAAGTGGCGTTGATCCGTGTGTTTCACCTATCCCTTATTAATCTTCGCTCCATTCAACTGTCGTCAGAAGGCAGAGCTACGATGGAAGCTCGAAATTAGGGTCAGGAACTTGGGATAACGTTCTGTTCTTTTCCGTTTATAAGACTCGACTTTACTGAGCTCCGAAGATTGCCATAGATGCGGAGTCTCTCTCAGTAAATGGTTCCTGCAGCTCGTTGATTGTACGCACTTCTGCTCCGTCCTCTCTTACGCCCCAGTTCGCTTGAACCTCGTTCAGTAAATACTGATTCATGTATTTTGCGGTGCCATCATCTAACAAGCGGCCACTGATAGACTTCAGAATGTTACTCCTATCCTTCTTCTTCTTCTTCGTTCGTTCTCAATCTCCCACTACCAAACCATGAAAGGGCTTAAGTAGCGGAATGTAGTCCAGAAAACCGAATACGTTGTGTCGTAGTTTACAGCTTGGCTGCGATATTTGCACCTTTCGGTCCAACACATCCGACTTCAGCAAGCATTTTTTGAGTACCGGGTTAGCATTCCCTCTTTGATCCCTCCTCCTTAGCCAGTCTGCCCTGCTGCAGCCTGTTATCCAGGATCACCGTGTGGAGGTGTAGAAGGGTCTTGGCAGCTATGGTTCGCTGGCCCTGACGCTAGCAGTCAGCTATGGGTCGATGACCACTGCAGCTCATGCGCTGCTCAGCATCTTGATCCCTTACTCCTATCCATATATAGTGTAACCCGTAATTGGTGTCTGTGAAGCCAGGATGGCAGCTCTTCCCTTACCCTGAACCCCAGAATGAACAGGAGAGTAGATCCCCGCCATCCCATGCAGGTTTGATGCATCTACAGCTGCCATCTTTTCCTACCTTATCCAGTCCATTATTATCTTCCAAGTTATGGAATAAATTCCTATAACCAAACACGTTGGCGGGTTTCACTCCTTCTATTTCTTGTTCTTCTTCATTTTGTATTCTTCTCCTTGTTTTCTTCTTCTTCTCCTTCTTCTTCTTTTATTCTTCTTCTTCTGGTTCTTTTTCTTCTTCTTATATTCTTCTTTTATTTTTTTCTTCTTCTTCTCCTCCTCCTCCTCCTTCTTCTTCTTCTTCTTCTTCTTCTTCTTCTTTTTCTTCTTTTTCTACTTCTTTTATTCTTCTTTTTTTACATCATTTTTTCTTCTTTTTCTTATTATTTTTCTTCTTCTTCTTCTTTTTGTTTTCTTCTGTTATTCTTTTTTTCTGCCTTTTCTGGTTTTTTTCATTTTCTTTTACTTATTTTTCATCTTCTTCTTCTTCTTCTTCTTCGTCTTCTTCTTCTTCTTCTTCTTCTTCTATATGTAAAGAAAACAATAGTTAGTCTAAAGTTATCCTTACCCCCATAGAGTGTGTTCAGGAAAAGTACTGGTAATGACCATTCGCTTGTTATATTTCCCCCCACATGGTTGTTGAATAGACGATGAATCAATCTGTTATGAGCCCTTCCAAGTCTAATGGTCCGATGATTATTTTAATTGAACATGTAATATGCATCATTTAGCACGTGTTGTACCTGTGAGATAAGCCTTACACTGCATAGGCAAAATTTTCTTAAACATTTGGTTAAATAACCTGCCAAGAATTTCGTAAAAAGGTGAAGGTGACAAAATAGATTATTGAGTGAGGCTACCAACCTCATCACGTAAACATAATTTCTGTAAAACGACTTCTGTAAATGCTCGGAAGTATGCTTCCCCCGTATAGGGACAGCTGTGGTAAAAGACGTATGCTTTACCTGCAGCAGAAAGTCAAATCAGCCAAAATAATGTTCGAATATATCCATCAGAGACATCTATCACGATCGATGCGAGGAAACGATTAACACATTACACTCTAGTATACAGAATATATTTTTGTTCAGGAACCGAAATTATTACGTTTCCCGTTGCAATTTTCAGGGCCAGCGAACCAGAGATGCCAAGACCCTGTTACATCTCCACGCGGTAATATTGGATAACAGGTTGCGACAGAGCAGACTGACTAATGAGAAGGGATCGAAGCCGGAAGGCTAGCCCGGTACTAAAAAGATGGCTGCTGCTGTCTGATGTGTCGGACAGAAAGGTCCAAATATCGCAGTCAAGCAGTAAACTACGACACAACACATTCCGTTCTGCTACATTTTGCTACTTGCAACGCCCTTTTCATGGCGTGGAAGCGCGAGATTTTGAACGAAGCCAAGCCACATTATCCTCTGCGGCAGTCCAGCAAGTGTATGCTGTATGCGGCAGTCCGGCAAATGTGTGTCGTATGCGAAAGAGCCAACAATTTTATGAATGCTTCCATTTTTTTTGCAGTGATCTACCATTGCCTGGCTAGGTCTTTGGACAGTGCATCCTCCACGGCGTAGTTGTGCGTCCTGGTGCACGTGTAAATGCAAAGAGTTCCACAACGTTGTTATACGTATCCATCTGTTGTCTGGCAGGGGTAATACATGTCCAGCCAAGCGACGATTGTGTGATATTGCTGCTTCGACGACGTTGGGAAACAAAGGTTTGATGTCGAATTTCTTCCTTTTCGGATCTTATCCCTTATCAAATTTTTTAGTCGGCGTTGCTCATTGCTCACTGAATGACTCGGAACTTCTTCGTATCTACACTCTGCATCCGTTAACGATTGCTAGAATGACCATAGGATTAATAGTGTGTCTCTTGCCGTGGTGTCTTGATCTCTTGAAGTATTGACTTAATGGTGTTAAAGTAATACCAAGCTGATTCTCGTCGTCTAATGATTCCGTGGTCAATTGAGTGGATGACATTTATCTCTTGGCCTAGGTAGATAAAAGAATTGACATCTTCCACGATACCCTCTTCCATGCTTGTTGTCCTGCTTTGGACAGCAGAGTTTTCGGATCCATTATGCATAATCTTTAACCTTTATTTATCTTCAGACTATCAGCTCTGCTTACCCTATTTAGGTCGTTCATTTAAAACCCAATTTGTAAGCAAATAGTAAACGAGCGAGAAGTATATCTCTCCTCTTATGAATATATATTTCCTTTTTCAGTTCGAGAATGTAAAGAGTTAAGTAATTAAGGGATTCATTTTCTCCCAGATCTTTCTTCCTACACTTGATCTACACCAACAAGCTTAGATACGTGCTAAAGTACTTTGAATTCTTTGACACGGTAGCCCACCATGTCAGTGAGTTTTCTTTCTATTTATGCTTTGAGCCTCGTAGGGAGCTTAAGTCATCTGTCCTGCACGGTCATTATGAACTCGTGTCGCTGCCCGATCCCTTTATCGCAATGTATCCACCTGTCTCTCCGTCGGCCTTTTGCACTGAACCCAGATCTACCAGCGTTGTAAGTCATCAGTTATTGTTTCCACTGTTAATAATGAGTAGGTTTTGTACGCCCTGAAAAGAGCGTTAAGTCGCGGGTTGCAGTAGCTTTCCTCATATCCGAGCGTGCTGATGAAGGACCGGGGTTCTCCAGGCGGTTGTGCTATGCTTGGTTTCATCTGCGGATCGATCACTAATACGGGGATTACGTCGATCCCTCACATTGTTAGCCAGACTGCCACGATAACCGCCCGTTTCCAGGGGTAGTTACGAGGAAGCCGAGGTAAGGGTCTTGGCCAGTATATTTTTTTACCCTGACTAACATGTCGGATCAGTATATTTTGTCTGACCAAACGTTCGTCCTCCTCCTCCTTAGTCATCAGTAGAAGTTGATGAACCAGCCTATATTATGCCTGCAAATATATCCTGTACAAGACTTAGTACCGACCGCACGAATGTCTTCGTTTCGCAGTCTGTCTTACCCGTTTACACTAATGACCTTCCTAAGAAAATACCAGGTATGCGGTAGTAAACGACAATGGAAGGATTGTTGGCATGGGGCCAACTTAACTGTCGAACAACTTTATTCCCATTGCTGGTAAAGTTGACTGGTATTTAGCCTGAGGACAACATGCTGTTTTGTCACTCCTTTTGCCACGTCGTGTGCTGGCTTTGTTTGTTTATTTCGCCCCAAAAAGAAAAACAACGCGTGCTTTACCGTGAATTCGATCCGCTGCCTTCCTTGTCATCACGCAGGTATCCAAACCATTCGGCCATGCGCTCCACAGCCTAATGGGGGCCAACTACTTCATCCTAAATTCCACAAGAAACAAAATGCATACACGCTATGATATAAACGAGATTATTAAGCAAGTTTTTTTCTTGTTTTCAAAGCGGAGAAGACGCTGTATATACTTCTACATTGTTTTTGAACAGAGGCCCAGATACGAATGCGGGAAATTGTAAAATAATACCAGAGCAGGATGTGAAATAGAAAACGTTAGAGAAACAATTCTAACAACACAGATCCCTACTGGTTTATATGTCTTCCTTACTTTACTGAATCAATTTGCTTCACACAATACCGTTGCTAGTCTTATATACAACTCTCTTTAGTCGAGTTTTACGACTTGTATGTAAGGGAAATTGTACTATTATTTCGTCCCCGATATCTATGGATCCACTGGGATAATATGCCGTAGTGGAGGTATGGGAAGTCCTGTCGTAGACGTACTGGATTGACGTCAAACACAATCAGTTGTATATGTTTTTTCAATTACAGCATGAGGAACATTGAAGTCAACAAACAAAACAATTATTAAAAGTGAAAGTTTTTTTAGTAAAATAACTTATTTCAACGCACGTCTTCATCCAATAATATCTGCCAAGGTTAATGTCAGGGTAAGGTGAAACATACAGTAAAAAACAAACTACCTTACATCTTCATAATGTACCTGCAAACAGGTTATGTTGCAGCATGACCAACGAGTTATAGGTTGACGGTGTGATCCCTGTATTGGTGACCTTGATGAGAAGCCTTGCAGTGCACAATATCAAGAATGTCCCAGGTGCACATTTGTTGGTATAGAAAAAGTTACCTGTTCATGGAAAAGACTTCGGGGCTAAACCGGGCGCGAGGCTACCATGTGGGGGATTACGGCCGAACCCTTGAAAGCCGCAATCCCGCCCAAAATCTCAGCACCACTGCAATGGGAGGCTCCTACATGCTCGGGACCTGGGGCTTGCGCCCCAGCCCTATCAGGTAGAGCCACAGTAAGAGGTCCTTGCCGCCCGCAAATCAAAGCGGGCGGAAAACTGCTTGATACTCACCCTATACGGCGATGGGGTGCGAAAAACACCAACCAAAGACTTAGAACCTGGTCGGGGTGTCGAAAACAGTAGAGCAGCCACCACACTGTGAACTGTCAAGACTCAACCACTGACCATGAGAGTTGTCCGCACACCAGGCGATCAACATCTCTGTGACATTACCAGGCTTGTCCTCTGGCTAAATGCACTCCGGTTACGATATCTACCTCTGTACGTTATCAGCCATAACTATCATGCTGGACGCAGAAGAGATGCAGACCAGCGGACATTGCACACCTGCCCCACTGTGTCAACACCCCAGGTGGCGGGGAATGCTAGGCGTACCATCCCTGCATAGAAGCCAAGAAAATAAAGGGAAAAAGAGATACCCCACTCACATGCAAATGCTACGTTTCTGGCAGGACGTGACGATCCTGGGATACAGACACACTGGACTGCCTCTCTTCCGGGTAAACCAGCCCATCTCATATATCACATACCATCATTGCACCCTATAGACACGAGTAGTGAAGACTCGATAGTCTGGAAAGACAACTTCCATAGGAGAGAAAACTCTGATCGTAAACAACTGCTGCCTTGCAGATAGGCTGGGGACAGCCAAAGGCTAAGGAGGGCATCCCTACAGAAACGCCTGTTGAAATCGGATGCACGGGGCCGCAAGCCTAACAAAACAGTGCAACGTAAATCACAGTATGATGGCAGCACAACCTATTCGAAAAACGTATGGCGCTCATCCTGAGGAGACCCGCCAGGCAGCGATAGCGCCGGGCCTCACGCCTCGAAGGGGCCCACCCTTGACTACTGGTGGTCACCCACCCATGTGTCGTGGAGTCAAGGCACATGGCTATGGGGTAACGTCTATTGGCCAAAACTTCAAGACCCTCAGAATACTACAGTGGAATGCGGAGGGAGTCATTAACAAAAAACTTTCCCTAACACACCACCTGCATGAAGGTAAGATTGACGTGGCATGTATCCAGGAAACGCACCTCAACAATAACCATAAATTCTCAATCAGAGGATACCAGACCTTCCGTCTAGATAGAGAAGGTCACAAAGGAGGGGTCCTGATACTGACCAGAAACAGCATACCGAGTAGCGCGGTACCTGTCAATCACACCGGACAAGCAGAAATTGTAGGAGTTGACATAATGGCTCTAGAGACGAAACTCCGCATTTTCAATCTGTACGGACCACCAAACAGAGACCTATCGCTCTCGAGTATGGAGGTCAGAGACTCCAACTGCATAGTAGTTGGAGATTTCAACAGCCACTCGGAGAGATGGGGATACTCTGACACAGACAGTAGAGGTGACGAAGTGGAAGATTGGGAGATAGATGCAAATCTCTCCCTAATCAATAGGCCGGAGGATAGCCCTAGCTTCTATTCAAGAACATGGCATACCACCTCGACTCCAGATTTGGCCTTCTCCACACAGGACATACACTATAAAATAGACCGCCAGGTGCTAAACCAACTGGCAGGTAGCGACCACAGGCCGATCAGGCTAACCATTGACATGGAAGTAGGCCCACAGGAAACAAAACCGCTCCCACGTTGGAACTACAAACGAGCCGACTGGGACAGATTTGCAATCCTGACAGATGGGCTGTGTGAAACCATCAACACACGAAACACCAAAATGAAGCCCATGGTAGAGAGCCTAAGCAAGGCAATAATGCAAGCCGCCACTGAAACCATCCCAAGAGGAGCTAGGAAAAACTATAAGCCCTACTGGAATGATGAGTTACAGAAAGTGGAAGATGCAGTAACTAATGCGAGGAACATGGCAGAACGAGAAAAATCCGTGGAGGCAAACATCGCCCTCAAAGCCGCCGCGGCGAAGTACAAACACACTCTCAAGCAAACAGCAAGAGAAAGTTGGAAAAATAAAACGGAAAGTTTAAACCTGGACAAAGAAGGGAACAAGCTATGGAAGCTAGTCAGAGCCATGAACGACGAAACCCCGTCAAATAAACAAATTACTATCAAGCAAGGCGAGAACTTGATCACAGGTAAGAAAGCCGCAAACGCCTTTGTCGATCACTATGCCAGAGCAAACCACATCGAGGTCCCTGCAGATAAGCATACAGACATTAGCGAAGAGCTAAAGGGGCACGAAAACATAAATACGGCTCCTGAAGAGCACATGATGGCCAAACTAACAATGCGCGAAATGGAAGAGGCTATGAGAACACTAAAGAGAAGGAAATCTCCCGGAAAAGACGGGATAACAAACGAAATGCTGATGGGGCTGGGCCAAACAGCGAAGGAAAAACTACTATCAGTCCTGAACCAAAGCTGGAAAAGGGGTATTGTACCCCAGGCATGGAAAGATGCAATACTGGTACCAGTACCAAAAACAGGAAAGGACAAAACAGATCCGAATGGATACAGGCCCATAAGCCTACTGAGCTGTGTCGGCAAGCTGATGGAACGGATGATAAACACCAGACTGATGTGGCATCTGGAAGAAAAACGAATACTAATTCCACAGCAAGCCGGCTTTAGACAGCACAGATCCACTGAGGACCAGGTCATCCTCATAGCCCAGGAGATAGAAGATGCCTACCAGGCACAGAAACACACAGTAGCTGTTTGGGTGGACCTGGAAAAGGCATTTGACAAAGTCTGGAAGGATGGACTTAGAGTCAAGCTAAGAAGAAGTGATGTTTGTGGGAAGATGTACAAGTGGATCAACCACTACCTCAAACAAAGAACGGCCAGAGTCCAAGTACAAGGGCAGATGAGCAAAAAGGTGACACTCGAGCAGGGAGTACCCCAAGGGGGAGTACTGTCACCCACACTCTTCCTGGTATATATAAACGATATTACAGAGAATATACCAAGAAGAGTCCATAGCTCAATGTTTGCAGACGATCTGGCTATGTGGACCTCTGAAAAGAATCTCACCATAGCAAGAAATCGGATGCAAACGGCCCTAACATCGCTGGAAGAGTGGGCGAACTCATGGCTGGTCAAAATAAACGAGGAGAAAACCACGTGCACAATATTCTCGCTCTCATTAAAACCCCAAAGTACCAAATTAAGCCTAAATGGCAAAATCCTGCAGCCAAACGACAACCCAACCTATCTGGGAGTCACATTTGATCGGCGCATGACATGGAAAAGTCAGATTGAGAGAAACCGAATGAAAGCCAGAGAAAGAATGGCGATCATGAGGAAACTTGCTGGCACAAGCTGGGGAGCAGACGAAGGCATACTAAAGAAACTGTACACTGGAAGAGTGAGACCAGTTCTCGAGTATGGCATCGCGGCATGGACAACAGCAGCGAAGGCGAACTTCGATAAAGTTAACAAACTTCAAAACCAAGCTATGAGAATCATAACTGGTGGAATGAAGTCAACGCCAATTGTAGAACTTGAAAAGATTACAAAACTGCAATCCATGACCGACAGAAGAGACTGCAGAGCCCAGCTGCAGTCAGAGAAACTCCGAAGACTGACGGACCATCCAATGTACCAGAGGCTAAACAATTTGGGAACTGGGAAACTAAAGCGGAGAAACTTTGCAGAAATAGCCAAAGCAAAGATGCACGAAGATCCCATAAACGCACTAACAACACCAAAACCCATCACTACTGTACGAAAACCTACTTGGAGGCAGGATATATTTCCAGAGGTGGTAGAAAATATACCAGGTATTGCAAACAAAAACTGCCAGACCGAAAAAGAAAGGAGAGACACTACCTTAAGCTTCATAACGAAAAGCTACCCAAGCATGGACTGGACCCATGCATACACCGACGGTTCTGTAACAAACACTACACAGAACGGAGGGGCAGGAGCATTCCTGAACCTACCAAATGGCAGAAAAATAACACTGTCATTCGCTACTGGTAAGTACACGAGCAATTTCAGAGCAGAGGCAGAGGCACTGAGGGCGGCAGTGGAAGAAATGGTAACACACAGTGAAAATGAGAGCCATATAGTCCTGCTGACAGATGCTCTCGAAGTAGTCACAGCGCTAAAAAGCCAGAAAAACACTGAGCTTAATGACTTAAGAGCAGCACTCTGCAAACTGTGCCAACAGTCCGCACCAAAAAGGGTAGTGGTACAGTGGGTTCCGTCACACTGCAACATCCAAGGCAACGAGGAGGCAGACAGACTGGCAAAAGAAGGTGCAAGGCTACCACAAATAGATACCAGTATGACGTACGAAGAGTCAAAACGGCTTATCAAAGCCAGGTACATGTCCAAATGGGAAACCGAACATACTGGTTACACCAAAAACGATGCCTATTACCAGTTGAACCGAAGAGAGCAGGTCGTTGTCTTCAGACTTCGCACTGGCCACAACAGACTGAGGTACCACCTCTTCAACAAATTGAAGATAGGGTGTACCGACGAATGCCCGTGCGGTACTGGTAAAATGACCACTGAACATCTGCTGCAGAACTGCCCGACATACGAGGATCAGAGAGAGCAGATGTGGCCATTGCCAGTGGAACTGCAAGACAAGCTCTATGGTAGTGGCGAGAGTCTCAGGATGACCGCCGCTTTTTTCGAGAAAATAATGGTTACTGTCTGACTGTGTACGCAGAAGAAGAAAGAAGAAGAAGAATTTCTTCCTTTTCGGATCTTATCCCTTATCAAATTTTTTAGTCGGCGTTGCTCATTGCTCACTGAATGACTCGGAACTTCTTCGTATCTACACTCTGCATCCGTTAACGATTGCTAGAATGACCATAGGATTAATAGTGTGTCTCTTGCCGTGGTGTCTTGATCTCTTGAAGTATTGACTTAATGGTGTTAAAGTAATACCAAGCTGATTCTCGTCGTCTAATGATTCCGTGGTCAATTGAGTGGATGACATTTATCTCTTGGCCTAGGTAGATAAAAGAATTGACATCTTCCACGATACCCTCTTCCATGCTTGTTGTCCTGCTTTGGACAGCAGTTTTCGGATCCATTATGCATAATCTTTAACCTTTATTTATCTTCAGACTATCAGCTCTGCTTACCCTATTTAGGTCGTTCATTTAAAACCCAATTTGTAAGCAAATAGTAAACGAGCGAGAAGTATATCTCTCCTCTTATGAATATATATTTCCTTTTTCAGTTCGAGAATGTAAAGAGTTAAGTAATTAAGGGATTCATTTTCTCCCAGATCTTTCTTCCTACACTTGATCTACACCAACAAGCTTAGATACGTGCTAAAGTACTTTGAATTCTTTGACACGGTAGCCCACCATGTCAGTGAGTTTTCTTTCTATTTATGCTTTGAGCCTCGTAGGGAGCTTAAGTCATCTGTCCTGCACGGTCATTATGAACTCGTGTCGCTGCCCGATCCCTTTATCGCAATGTATCCACCTGTCTCTCCGTCGGCCTTTTGCACTGAACCCAGATCTACCAGCGTTGTAAGTCATCAGTTATTGTTTCCACTGTTAATAATGAGTAGGTTTTGTACGCCCTGAAAAGAGCGTTAAGTCGCGGGTTGCAGTAGCTTTCCTCATATCCGAGCGTGCTGATGAAGGACCGGGGTTCTCCAGGCGGTTGTGCTATGCTTGGTTTCATCTGCGGATCGATCACTAATACGGGGATTACGTCGATCCCTCACATTGTTAGCCAGACTGCCACGATAACCGCCCGTTTCCAGGGGTAGTTACGAGGAAGCCGAGGTAAGGGTCTTGGCCAGTATATTTTTTTACCCTGACTAACATGTCGGATCAGTATATTTTGTCTGACCAAACGTTCGTCCTCCTCCTCCTTAGTCATCAGTAGAAGTTGATGAACCAGCCTATATTATGCCTGCAAATATATCCTGTACAAGACTTAGTACCGACCGCACGAATGTCTTCGTTTCGCAGTCTGTCTTACCCGTTTACACTAATGACCTTCCTAAGAAAATACCAGGTATGCGGTAGTAAACGACAATGGAAGGATTGTTGGCATGGGGCCAACTTAACTGTCGAACAACTTTATTCCCATTGCTGGTAAAGTTGACTGGTATTTAGCCTGAGGACAACATGCTGTTTTGTCACTCCTTTTGCCACGTCGTGTGCTGGCTTTGTTTGTTTATTTCGCCCCAAAAAGAAAAACAACGCGTGCTTTACCGTGAATTCGATCCGCTGCCTTCCTTGTCATCACGCAGGTATCCAAACCATTCGGCCATGCGCTCCACAGCCTAATGGGGGCCAACTACTTCATCCTAAATTCCACAAGAAACAAAATGCATACACGCTATGATATAAACGAGATTATTAAGCAAGTTTTTTTCTTGTTTTCAAAGCGGAGAAGACGCTGTATATACTTCTACATTGTTTTTGAACAGAGGCCCAGATACGAATGCGGGAAATTGTAAAATAATACCAGAGCAGGATGTGAAATAGAAAACGTTAGAGAAACAATTCTAACAACACAGATCCCTACTGGTTTATATGTCTTCCTTACTTTACTGAATCAATTTGCTTCACACAATACCGTTGCTAGTCTTATATACAACTCTCTTTAGTCGAGTTTTACGACTTGTATGTAAGGGAAATTGTACTATTATTTCGTCCCCGATATCTATGGATCCACTGGGATAATATGCCGTAGTGGAGGTATGGGAAGTCCTGTCGTAGACGTACTGGATTGACGTCAAACACAATCAGTTGTATATGTTTTTTCAATTACAGCATGAGGAACATTGAAGTCAACAAACAAAACAATTATTAAAAGTGAAAGTTTTTTTAGTAAAATAACTTATTTCAACGCACGTCTTCATCCAATAATATCTGCCAAGGTTAATGTCAGGGTAAGGTGAAACATACAGTAAAAAACAAACTACCTTACATCTTCATAATGTACCTGCAAACAGGTTATGTTGCAGCATGACCAACGAGTTATAGGTTGACGGTGTGATCCCTGTATTGGTGACCTTGATGAGAAGCCTTGCAGTGCACAATATCAAGAATGTCCCAGGTGCACATTTGTTGGTATAGAAAAAGTTACCTGTTCATGGAAAAGACTTCGGGGCTAAACCCTGACGGAAAATCAGAATCTTGTGCTATCTGGACAACGTCTTGCCGCTGAACCGAGGAATCTCATGACGGCAAAGAGGTTGACCATTATATAAATACGTTTAAGCGCAAGTCAGAAATATGCGGTCACATATGATTACATATGTTTGACTCTGTCGCCATCTTTACTAACGAGCGATATGCAACTATTGTGATGATATGCGGGGTCATGTACATGAAGGGTCACGTACATGTAGGGTCACGCACATGTAGGGTCACGTACATGTAGGGTCACGTACATGTAGGGTCACGCACATGTAGGGTCCCGCATATGTAGGGTCACGCACATGTAGGATCACGCACATGTAGGGTCACGCATATGTAGTGTCACGCGCATGTAGGGTCACGCACATGTAGAGTCACGCACATGTAGGGTCACGAACATGTAGGGTCACGCACATGTAGGGTCACGCACATGTAGGGTCACGCATATGTAGTGTCACGCGCATGTAGGGTCACGCACATGTAGAGTCACGCACATGTAGGGTCACGAACATGTAGGGTCACGCACATGTACGGTCACGAACATGTAGGGTCCCGCATAGGAAGGGTCACGAACATGTAGGGTCACGCACATGTAGGATCACGAACAGGAAGGGTCACGAACATGTAGGGTCACGCACATGTAGGATCACGAACATGTAGGGTCACGCACATGTAGGGCCACGCACATGTAGGGTCACGAACATGTAGGGTCACGCACATGTAGGGTCACGAACATGTAGGGTCACGCACATGTAGGGTCACGCACATGTAGGATCACGAACATGTAGGGTCACGCACATGTAGGATCACGAACATGTAGGGTTACGCACATGTAGGGTCACGAACATGTAGGGTCACGCACATGTAGGGTCACGCACATGTAGGATCACGCACATGTAGGATCACGCACATGTAGGGTCACGAACATGTAGGGTCACGCACTTGTAGAATCACGAACATGTAGGGTCACGCACATGTAGGGTCACGAACATGTAGGGTCCCGCATAGGACGGGTCACGCATAGGAAGGGTCATGGACAGGAAGGGTCACGTACATGTAGGGTCACGCACATATAAGGTCACGTACATGTAGAGTCACGCACATGTAGGAACGAATGATCTAACAAAGAAATACAGACACAACTCAAGATGGCTCTAGCTTCCAATTCAGCACTGAATGTGAACTGCAACAACAGCATCAGCAGTACAGTGAAAGTCAAGTTATATAAATTCTTAGTGTTGTCTATTTTTTGAGAGACGAACACTTACTAACTCCAGCTATTGAAAGAAGAATTCACGCTTTTGAATGTAAATTCTATAAGCTAATTTTGTGCATCTTTTATAAAGACCGTAAAACAAATTATCATCATCATCCTCTTCATCCTCTTTACCATCTGATTAAACAGTCTTAAGACTGATTCTAATGTTGTCTGAGCATGCCTCTTCATCTAACCCTATACTCTGCAGCTATCCTCATTCAAGCATAGGCTTGTGCTTCAATATCTCTGCTTGCCTGAGATGTAAGGGTCAGACTTGGTCGCCTCCTTCCATTTTTTTCCATGAATCGTATCCTCTAGTATTAATGTACAAGAAAATAAATGAATATTTAACAGATAACAAATTTTCATTGACTGGTAAACAGGAATCAATTAAATCTGTAGTGAGACGTAGAAAAAAACCTTACATGAGTTGGAATTGTTTGGAGACATAACTCCATCTCAAAAATAATTTGGCAGAAAACAGGTCGAACGAAGTTAGAAGGGCAAAGAAGGTCATCGGTTGATAACCTCAAAGAATATATAGGAAATGATTTTTCCACAGTCGTTGGCAGAGCAGAGGATAGAAACCTATAGAAGACTTTTTTGTTGCTTAAAACAAGGACCACCTTTCCACCTTCATGAGTTATAAGGTTGATTGATTATTTGCGTTGAGAGTACCCCCCCCCCCCCCACTCCCACCCCCCCCCCCCACCCCCACCCCCACCCTATGACGTATGAATTGTCACTACAAACTCACTATCAGAGAAATTCGTCGGAGAATAAAGAACTCGCCACTAAGAGCCTCGAAAACAGACACATTCACTGATATTGTAAGTCTGTCTGTCACAAACTTCTGTTTTCTGTTTAGCAGAGCCGGTAACACATCACTCAAATCGGACATATAAGGTGATCATTATCCTTGAGCATAGCATGAATGATTTTATAATGGTGATTATAGCAGGTCGCTGGTTATGCACACTTTTAATTCATTGTCCTAAATATGAACTTAACACGTCACGGTTTTGTTAGCTCATTGTTTGAAGAATCATTATAATGTGATGCTTGATTGATCCGTTAATGTCCCTCTTGGTACATAACAATCGTCCTCAGTATGTGTGCTATGACCTACTAATCTTCCCACTTACAGAAAATATAGTCACAGACAGACATTACTATCAGGAATGTACTGATATAGACTTCGTTGTATCAGAACGCAGTCTGTTCACTAGCCGCGGATGGCAAATTCCTTTCCTCGCTGGATTTTCCTCTCCATTTCCAGCTGAATCGACTGGAGCGGGTAAAAAACGAGAGTCGAACATGTACCTTAGCTAGGATAAGTGTGCTCTACCAATGTTTTAACCTGGTTGAATATCTCAGTTGCTGAAACCCTTAGTTCAAAGCGGCGTGTGTCGAAATACAGTATTTTAATTGTGCAATTAAACGCAGGACTGAACCGTCGCCGTTTACAAAAACAAGCTGATTTATTTTATGTTGTTATTACATACACTTATGTTTAATTCAATCACGATTATTCGCGAAACTCATAGACACTTTCAGTCTAAGATCTAGATTTCGTGTATGATCTGTTGAGAAACCTTAGTCTTGACAAAATCCATCTGTTTATATTGAGATTTACATTGTCCCGCCTGTGTCTTTTTGCATGACAAGGACACGAATAACACCACTACCCCACAGAGAGCATGTCGTAAGAGGCAAATAAATGTGTAACGTGACACAACATCGGCCCTGGTTATGTGGTTTGTTAAGAGCAGTATAGATGGCGCCTAACAGGCTGCGGGTCGACTTTGCTCTCGTGATTGAGTCTATTAAAATAGACTAGCACATTAACTTGCCTCAACGCATCGGAGTAATAAGCTGCTCAAGCCTAGTAGGCTAAGTAGGAAATCCTCCTCTCCTCTACATCCATCTCGCACCAGAGCTAGGACCTGCACAAGGACATCTTTCCCTGTAAAAGTACGATCGACTGTGAGTAGGACATTGAGACCTAGGCATCACGAATACACCCAGCCAATAACCGATCACTGACAACACTTATATATTGAACAGACGACCAACAATGGTTGGAAAAAAAATGTGTTAATGTTACGTTTATTGAAACATCGGTAATAGACGAAGTCTCAAGTTTCATCAAACTAACTTTCATCAAAGATTGAACAAAAAAAGTCTCAGAATATATACCTACGCTGATTTAAGAGTACAAGTATGAAAGTCTGTTGTACCAGGCTTGTGTGTGATGCAGATGGCGGATGTCAAGGCTAGCGCTCACATCTTCTATATGATGGTTATCCCGGTAAGGGTAATTGTGTGTGATGTTTGGAGTCTACGCAAATCAGACGCAGAGAAGCTCCGTGCTAACCCAAATGGAAATGGAGCAAAGAGTCCTAATAATCTAATTGAGAGTCATTTCCGAAACGCCGACATAAGCCACCAAAGATAGTTCCGGGATGTCGTCGACTCTGCATTAATACAAAAGTACAGATGAGCAGTGATGTGGTCCGCAAAACTGACGATAGATCGACGAAGAAAGTGTCTTCCTGGTGGCCATACAACTACAACTGTCCGCCGAAGAAAGCGAGAGATCGTTTGCACTACATCCTTGGACCACCACGATATCCAATGGCGAAGGACAGGCACGTATTAATGCAGGTTTTATTTTGTATCTACTTGGCACCCGGTAACTTTTCCTGATTCAAGTTTTCAAATAAGTATGAAAGGAAAATACAACAGAAATAATGTTAATTACAAGACAATACTTTGCTCCATTCAAATTTACGTAAATATTTAATATTAAGTACCAAGTATACCAAAATAACATTGGTGATGAAACTCAGTGAGACACCATTTATACAAAATGTTGCTTTGTTCCACACCCTTGCTGCTATTCTGCTAATCTATAATTTATTCTTTGTGGGGTTTCAGTTACTATTAGTCTTATTTTGTGCAGTAGTTCTTTATAATATAGAACAATAAACAGCCGCTGTTACAAAAATGCATTTAACATTGTATTGAGTGCTGACAGACATTTCATGCATCTTATTGGGCTATTGCGAACATCCATATTTGTGTGATAGGTTTCGATCAACCATTGCACCAAAGATATTTTGATCTGTCAATCTGTTGTCAATTTATAATAACGGCAGTTGTCACTTTGAAGTTGTTCAAGGTGCTTCACATAAATAAGTAAATTGTCACATTCTGTAGGACATATTTATCACATATTTTGTTCAAAGTCTAGACAAGCAAAGAGATTGTATCCTTCAGCGGTCCCAAAGGTTGTCACCATCTTTCTTGCTTTTCGTTCTTTCTTATTGCCTCATGTTCGTTATTCCGTATCAAGGGTACCACGTTAGATATCATGTGGGATCAAGATACTGAGCAATGCATGAGCTGTAGCGGTCAGCTATCCAAAGCTGATTGTTAGCGTCAGAGCCAGCGACAAAGAGCTGCCAAAACCCTTCTCAACTTCTAGTGGTGATCCTGGATAACAGGCTGCAACAAGGCAAACTGGATACGAAAAAGAGATCGATAAGGGAAGGCTAATCCGGTACCCAAATATGTCTGCTGAAGTCTCTTGTGTCAGGCCGAAAGGTGCAAATATCACAGTAAGGCTGTAAATTACTACACAGCACATTCTGTTCTCTTGACTACATCCTGCTATTGCAAAGCCTTTTTAAGTGCGTAGTAGAGGAAGTTTAAGAACGAACGACGAAGAAAGAAAGAAGATAGTATGTTGCTAACTTTCGGTCAGGTAAATTGTCGTATCACTCCCCATCAAGAAGCTTCAGGACGATCATTAGGGGGTCTCGGTCTTGCGTTGATCCACAGTTGCATCGTACTCTGATAATTTGGTTAATCCAATAACATTATTCTCGCAGTTTGTAAGTCGGTCACAGTACCATGTGATGCGGCTCACGCAAATGGGAATTTACCTCTGGGCTAACTGCCGCAGAAGCTCCCAATGCATGATCACACAGAAGGATAGGAAATAGACTCCCTGCAAGAATTCATTTACAATGATGATCATTTGCATCGTAAAAAACGAAATTGAAGAGAATAAGAAAAGAAAACTATAAAACAAATAAAAACAAATTAAAGAATATTTTAAAAGTCGCTCAAACAAAAGACAAAATAGAAAAAAAAAGGATCGTCAAATAGAAATTTCTTTAGAATGAGTGGTAAAAAAACAAACCTTTATTGTTCAGAAGAAACAAAACATTTATTTTCTCACTAACCGGCGAAAAATGACGGGAGTAAATTTTAAAAAACCGTAAGCGTAGTTTGAACATATTTTAATGTCAATTCAAAAGCAGCAGATTTCTTTGATGTGAATATTGCTTGTATAAATATAGCTGTTTATTTTATTTTGTAGATATGTCACTCATTCTAACTATGAAATCCTGTTTGTTTTTTTTTATTTTCTCTATTTCTCTTTTGTTTGTGCCATTTTATTTGGCTTCTTTAATTTGTCAATGAACGGCTAATTAATGCACTGGTAAAGTACACACTTTTCATGGCAAATTCATGGGGTTCTTCAACTCCCACTACCGGCAGCTCCAGTCAACCAAGCTGTAAATGGATTGTTGTTTGTCCATCGTTTGCGAAGAGGACCACATTGTCATCTATCAATCCTGGAGTGGGTTTGTAGGTGGCTGATAAAATCAATCCTAGCCTGAAAGCATCTGCCACACTGAGGGCAGAGGAACACTGGCTGACCATCAGAGGGAGACAACTCGTTTCTTGCTTTTCGTTTCGCTCGGCTCTGTGAAGCTTCCTTGACTCCTGTCTGCTCTATATGTGTCATGACAGAAGATATTTTACTGCGCCAGGCATAGCCATCGGCAGCAATGTTCTCTTAACTCGCAGTTCTTTAGTGATGCTTTCAGAGTGTCTTTGTAACGTTTTATTTGGCCATCACGAGCTCGCTTGCCTGACTCAAGCTCGTCATAAAATGTTTTCTTTGGAAGCCGCTCATCTGAAATGTGAACATGACAGTCCATCTAAGCTGCGATTTGCACAGAGTTGTGTGGATGCTTGTCATGCCAGTCCACGAAAGAACTTCTACATCTGTGATCCTATCTTGCCATTTTATGTTCAGCAGTTTCCTTAGGCAGCCCAGATGGAAGTGGTCAAGCTTCTTTGCATGTCGACTGGACACAGTCCAGGTTTTACAGGCATACAGAAGCGTTTCTAGGATGACTGTACACGGTCCAGGTTTTACAGGTGTACAGAAGAGTTGGTAAGACGACTCTGCACAGTCCTGGTTTTACAGGTGTACAGAAGAGTTGGTAAGACGACTCTGCACAGTCCTGGTTTTACAGGTGTACAGAAGAGTTGGTAAGACGACTGCCGCATAAACCTGTAATTTGGTTATACGCTTAGTCCCTCTCCGGTTCCAAACTGAGGATCTTTGTTTCCCAAATGCTACACATGCTTGTGCAATTGTCGAGTTTATTGCATCATCAATATGGAATGCTCTAGAGAGTGTGTAAATTGGTACATAACTTACGGTTAGGTAAGGAAAAGGCAGCGAGTAAGGGAACTGACCGCCTCTCCTCACACAAGCTGATGCTTAGTATACTGAAGTCTCTAACACTTCATCCCTAACCAGCGGATAAGTCTGTTGAAGGATTTCTTTACCTTTAACCTCATTTATCAGTGCCTTTATTCCTCTTCTTTTACTTGTTGTTCTTCTCTTCAATGTCCAATGTTCCAAATTATATTATCATCACAATAGATAAATTCCTTCGAAAGTCTACGTCCTATCAGTCTGTGATCATGCAGTGTGAGCTTCTGTAACAATTTGTTTTATATTATGAAGTTGATGTGACCAAAGAAAACTTCGCAAGTCGCCTTCTTACAATATCATAGAGACGCCATGCAATTATGTCAAATCTTGCTCTACAAGAAAGGGGTACATGAATCACTTCGTCACAACAAATTATACACTCGTCACCGTTTTAGTTGTATTTCTTTGTTGTAGAATTTGCCCTAACTTTATTTTTCTTGCTAGTTATTTCATCCAATATGTGCCAAAATCAAAACGCAAATCATGAACCAGAGCTAGATTATCGCAATCTTCAATGGCCTCAAACCGAGCAAAGTGGTAGAAGTTTAAAGCTGCATTGACATACGCCATCATATGTGATAGTCATGGAATTATGTCAGTTCTCGTCCTCTGAACCAGGTAGAAGAATCTCTAATTAATTAGTCCCCAGCCTTCACAGTTAATCATTTCTGTCCCATACATATGCCCCCCTTTACTCATTTTGAGTGTCTCTAATTTATCTGAATACTATCTGTCAAGCAGATATGTTTGCACACTGAACGAAATTGTCCAGCCCTAGAGGAGAGAAACATTGTCAGATCGACTATTGGAAATCGCGCGATGTTTAACTAAGATTACCCCGTTCTCCCTCTCAAAACTGTTTTGCCGAGGAATTGTTTACACTTTCTGAAGAATAAACTACCGGCCTCGGTTGAGAGACCGGGTTAGGGGGAAAGACAAATCAACCACGTCGGATGTAATCAAAGAGACGGTTGGAGAAATGACGTGGTAATTGTCTAATTGCTATTTACTTGAACCGACACCGCTTACTGCAAGTCCACCGCATGTCATCGCTACAGTTCCTGGAAGTTTTGGCATGACGTGTTAAGTGGTTGTTCTAATAGAACGAAAAGATGGATGGGAACGTTAAATGTGGAACAATACTTCCTTTCGTAGATTCAAACGTTCGTGGACACAAAGGAAATATTTTATTCTGTTTATTTTCTGTTGACTAATTTGAATTGCTACTTTGATTGCTGTCCGACGATATTGTCTGTATATCGTTTATCCGTCGCACCTTATTCTATGATCTTCACTTCACATATTTCTATAATGTGTTTGCTCATTTCGTATCTTCTTTTTGTCTGTTTGTTTTGTGTGTGTGTTTGTTTTTGTTGTTGTTTGTTTGTCTGTTGATAAGGTCTACCATTTTTCTCCATTGATCCTCTGATATTACTATGTTAGTCCAACTCCAAGACATGTTGAGCAATTTTTCCAGAACATTTAATAGAATATAGCATCTTTAGTATCTCGCTGTTTCTATTTTGAGATGTATGTTGTTGTTGTTCTTGTTTCGAATGCCCACAATGAGTAGGTTTACTCTTTTGTGAGCCCTAAACGGGACGTTAAGTGGCAGGTTGCAGTATCTTTCCTCACATTCCGAGACTTCTTTTGAATGTGGACCGGGGTCCTACCGGGTGTGGTAGTCTTGGCCTCATCTGCTTGTCGCTCACTACTACGGGGATCACCTCGATCCCTCACCTTGTTATCCAGGCTGCCATGAAAACAACCCGTTTTCAGGAAGGACTACGAGGAAGCCAAGGTGAGGGTCTTCGCCAGTATGTTTTGCCTGACCCTGACTAACATGTATGATCAGTATATTTTGTGTCACCAGACGTTAGTCTTCCTTAACTTAACTTCATTATATTTGTTTAGAAGACTGTACAGAGTCTGTATACAACGAGTTTATTTCACTTTAAAATGACTGTGATCATCCAATCTATTCTTGAAAACATTAACTGACCCTGCCTCCACCACATCCTGTAGCAATGCATTCCAAGCATTCACCACTCTCTGACTGAAAAATGTTTTCTAATATCCAATCTGGACCTGCCTTTAAATAATTTGAAGTTATGTCCTGTTGTTCTTATAGTCGGTTGAACTTTGAAAAACTTATTATAGTCTAATATCCTTTCCATTGATTAACTTATAAACCCGTATTGTGACCTCTAATTCTTCTCTGTTCTAGACACTGCAGACCAGTTCATTATAATTTTGAAATCTCACTAATTTTTGTAGCTCTTCTTTGTATCCTTCCTATCGTGTTTATATCCACCCTGTGATAAGAACTCACCTGAATACAGTACTCCAATTTAGGTCTTACCATTTATTAATATAGTTTGACTATCACTTCCTTGCTTCGATGTGTAATGTTTTTATTAATAATACACAGCATTGCATTAGCCTTTTTCACAGCCACCTGGACTTGCTCTTGCATCTTACATGTGTGATCTATTATAACACCTAGGACCCTTTCCTTTTATATCTGTCTAATACTGTTTACCCTATCATGTAATTATGTTTCATATTTGATCTACCCACGTGAATGACTGTACATTTGTCCTCATTAAACTCCATCTGCCAGCTTACAGACCATTTATGAATAGTAGGTAAATGTGATCTCAAAAGATCCACCTCTGCCGAAGAATAGATTTGTTAAGCACGATCTACCCTTAACAAAACATGCTGACGCTTCTTGATGAGATTCAACTTGTTCAAATGGATAGTAATGTTGTCTCTGATAATAAACTACAATTTTGCCTAGTCTGCTTATCAAACTCACTATTCCGTAATTGCCTGGATCTGATTTATTGCCCTTTTTGAACAAGGGAATCACACCTGCATCTTTCCAATCCCTTAGAATAATCCCCTTCTCAATAGTTTGAGAATACAATTTGGATACTGATG